>CALSBZ010046845.1:529493-549527 GCA_943591055.1 Gobionotothen gibberifrons | reverse complement strand
CTACTTTTAGCCTTAAGATCCTTTGTGAATACGGCCCCTGGTCTCTAGTAATTGGGCACTCAAAGTGCACAAGATTGAAGCATTTTACTTTAAAATGTTAAAAAAAAATCTTTCCAAACTTTTCACCCCCTTACGGCGCCCCTGCCTAGAGGATGTGACGTTCACCCCCCAATTAAAAGATGTTCATACAATAATGAATACATTTGAAACCTTCTTATATAACCAACATGTCAATACATTTCAGTTTTTGTAGTGTTTTGGTCTTTTGTAGAGATTTTTCACTTATTCTTTTGTGTAGTCCTTGGAAGGGGGGGTCACCAAATCATAATCTCGCCTAGGGCACCAAAATGTCTAGAACCGGCCCTGCATTCATGTGCAAAAAGAAAGAAAAAAGTAAGTGGAACCAACACATTATATATGGAGAGTGTACTGGTGAATAGGAAGTCTATTAAACATAAATTCATGAATTTACTCAAAAGAGTACAGTTTATGGTATGTTTTCATTAAAACGTCCACTTATAATAATAATATGGAAGCCAATTAATAATAATAAAAAGTCATTACCAAAACAAACTATTCCTGAAATTACGAATTAGTATCTCAAATTAATGACACATTTTCTTAACATTTAATTTGGATTTTCCAAGCCACTTATCATCTTGGCTTTTGGATAACGCAATGGTTGTTAAGTTAATATGGGTTTTATTTTTTAAAGTTGTGACCGGAAACGCCACTGTTTACATCGGATTTACTTGACACTGCTGAGGAGAGCTGGAGGGAAAAAAAGGGAAAAAAGCGAAGAAAAAAAGGCATATGTGAAGGGATTTGAGGGGCGGATTTGGACAAAGTTTCCCAACTGTCCCGACCCGAGGAGGCTCCGGGGGGGTTGCAGGGGATTCCATTCGACCGGTAATTAACACTGGAGTTATTAGTCGGCTGTTAATGAACTGTTATTTTCAGTGTGTCTGAGAGCGCCTTCGTCCCGACCGCCGGAAGTCTGCATGAAGCTGCGTCTCCTACAGAGTCGACGGCGTTTTTTTTCACTCTTGTTTTTTTTTTATTCGAGACTTTTTTTCTCTTTTTTTATTTTCTCTGAGCGAGATGAGCAGGGAGTGAGGAATGGAGGCGTAGAGAGGAAGAGTGTTTGTGTTTACTTAGCAGCAAGCTAGTTAAGCATATGATTATACAGGCCTCCTTGTTGCAAAGCAAGCCAGCGAACAAAAGCAGAACATTAATGGAGGCGAGTTAGCTAGCTCCCCTTGTCTTGTTGCGTTAACCAGCTAACGCCATGTTTGTTTATAACCCAGATAGCTCATTACGCCTTTGGCAGCTGGTTAGCTGCAGTGTGACTCATCTATGGTGATTCGCAAAGGGTTCCCACGTTTAACCATGTTATGACAAATTCGTATTTACATGATTTCCTCTATCACTGCTAACGCAAGCTAGCAGTTGTGTAGCCAGCTAGTGCCCCTCATCAAACATGGCTCTCAGAGCACTGACACATTGACTTTGTATTACAATTATGATGTTATCTAAATTAACTACACCCTGTTGGAACTCATTTAATTTTCCTTAAAGCTTGCCATATTATTTATTTAAAGGTTGTGCATCTGGGGAGGGAGAAAGGGCTCATGAAGACAACCTAAAACATGCATTGAGTTATGTTTTGCATGTATTATACTGTTACCTCAGGTGCTTCAGAATTTATTTGTATTAGTCTATAACGTTGTTATGTTAAAAGTGTAATTGTCATGGGCCTATGCTCCCTCCAATGTCCTAACAGATCAAAGTTATTGTTAAAAGTTATACATTTAAATATCAGTTCAGCTTTACTAACATGTTATTACACGCTTGCTTTTCTTGGCATGTTAGCACAATGGCTATGCATGGCATTCACAATCTTCACCTGCATACAGAAAATCATACCTCGGAACTTCTTCTTTAACTATTGGTCTGTAACAGTAGCAAAGTATGTGGAAATAAAGTGCAAATGCATGCAAAAATAGAACAATGAAACTATGAAACTTCCTTCCTTGTGCTACAGAAAACATGTTGCCTATGTGTCAGTGGGAGATGATCGGGAAACAGAAGATCAGAGGTTTGATAATGAAAAGATAGACAGTAGTCTTTCAAACAGTCCGTTTTGTCTCAAAAAAACATGTGCACTCTTAGAAGGGATGACACTTTCAACACATACTGTAAGAGCATCTAGTTTGGAAGAACAAGCCTCTCTGTTACCTTTTTCTGTCAACAAATGGTTATAACAGTTTGGCACAGCATTGGGTTGCATTCCAAAACTAGACACATTAACACTGATGAAGCAACCACTCTAATATTGTGTTATGTGTTATTAGCAATGCAAACTGTGTAAGAAACTAGTGAGGAAGTGCATGGACTGTGTTGCAGAACATTGAAGACTGATTATTGTTAATTCTTTCTCAACTCTTGCCTCTTCTATCCTCCTGTAGATGTTTATTTCTTTTGTATATATCCATCCCCGTGCGGTTGAACATCTTTGCCTGATTCCTTTCACATCCTCTTCTCTGTTAACCTGATTAAATATTTCACAAAAACAACGAATCTAACAGCGTTATCCTAAAAGCATTTCCCTTTAACATTCAGTTGTGTAACAGCCATCTTACACGTTTAGCTGGGATCCCTATAAACAATAATTGCTTGCATTTCAAAGTGGCTGATATAACAGCCACAACACAAATGTTTTATCTGATGACTCGAGTCACTCCACACTGACCCTGAAACTTGTTCGGTGAGTCATCCAAAGAAGGAGAGGATTTATGAAAAGGAAACAAACCAAGATGATTGAAATGCAGCAATGCATGGTCGCGTGTCACGCGAAAAAAACCGAAGCATAGGTAGAAGGAGGAAGAGGAGGAGGACAGGTGTTTTCTAAGTGTGTTGCTTTTTAATTACAGAAATAATGGACGATTCCCATTTCAACTCATCATACTTTTGGTCTCCCGTCCACACTGTACAAGGACAGGTAGAGACAACCTTATTGTCCTGAAATACACATTATAGCATGGTGGTATGTATCGAAACATACCCCGGAAGCAATTATGACATTTGTGGAAATTCTTTAAACATTACACGACACCAAACAATGATTTGACCCTGAACATTTAGTGAATAACACCACCTAATGAAGCTCGCCTAGTTGGTGAAGTTGGTTTAATCTCACACAAAAGCTGTTTGAATATTCTTGATATGTGAAGGGTTCACTTGATCACTCCTGTCCTCACCTCTTCATCCTCTCTTTGTTCCTTGTTTCATTTACTTTTGGCATCTCACATTACCTTTGTTCAATCTTCTCTCCCATTGACTTCTTCTCCACACTGTCTTCTCCACACATGGATCCAACTCATTATTATTTCCTCATTATCCACCTGCTCTGCTTCCTTCCCTTTTCTCATCTTTCTTTCGTTGTTCCACCATCACCCATTTTTGTTGTGGTACCTTTATTACCTCACCCTTTTTCCTTGCTATCTATATCACCTCCTTTTGCTACTGTTTTCCCATCCTCTTATCCTCCTCCATCCTTGTGTTTTCCCTTCCATCCTTTCCTCCTCCTCTTCTGTCCTTTCCCATGTCCATTTCATCTCATTTCATTATGCCTGATCTTCCGTCTTCATACACATGGCCCCTTCTTTTCCTCACCTCTTATCACTCCTCACCGGTCTTTCTCATCTCCCATGGCATGTAACTCTTCATTTTCCTACCTGTTCTTACTTCCTCGCCCCTCCCACACTGCTTTACTTTCTTCCCACCCTCCTTTCCTACCTCTTACCCCCAACCCGCCCCTCTACTCATCCCTCTCTAGATCGAGAATGCCATGTTCCTGAACAAGGCGAAGGAGCAGCTGGGTCACGAGAAGGCCAATGCGTCCTCCTTCCAACACACTTCTGCCACCTCCACCTCCTCCCCCCACTACCCCACGGCGGTGCTTGCCACCCAGGGCTCAGTGGACGCAGGGTCCGGGGTGCGGTTGGTCCCCAAACAGGAAGGAGGTGGTGGCAGCCTTGGGATGAGTGCGCTGGGCGGACACCTGCACCAGAACACACACACCCAGAACATCACCGTCGTGCCTATGTCCTCTACAGGAATCATGACTGCAGGTGAGTGGGCTGCACTTATTTACATTTCTGTATCCTCTCTTTATATTTGTTTGTTGGTATCACTTTAAAAATGTGTTCATATGAGTCACTATGTATATTTAACTGCAGCTGCTATAAATCTTTATGCGAACAGTTTTCTATGTAATCTTAATGGTCTCTTCGTCTTCAATTAGGGCTTCACAAATAATCGATATTGATATGGACTAGTAGAATTTTCAAATTCCAGTATGCGCCATATTAGTCAAAAGGCAAAATAAATTAAAATACCATTCCAAATTAAAGAGGCCCTATTATGCACATTTTCAAAGTTTCATATTTGTATTTTGTGCCTCTTCTTTGACATGTTTTCATGCTTTAATGTTCAAAAAGCTCTTTATTGTTCTCATACTGCCTGTGCTGCAGCACCTCTTCTTACCCTCTGTCTGAAACCAGAGCCCAGTCTGCTCTGATTGGTTGTCTGGACAGCTCTGTGGTGATTAGTCAAATGCTTAGAGATGTCCCGCCCCTTAGCCTATCATGTCAGTGTTTGAGCGTTAGCCAATAGAAGGGTGAGTGTTCGTAATGATGTCAGTATGTGGCGAATAAAAGAGTCCAATGGAAGCGTGTCAGGCAGGGGTGGAGTGTGTGGGACAAAAACTCCCTTTGGAGGGAACTTAGGGATTTTAGCCTTTGCAGACCATTTACATGCACCAAAACCTTTATACCCAAAAATCACAAAAGGGCCCCTTTAAAGGCATTATAGATTAAAATACCATTCTGTGTTGTGTATTGGGATTTAGCTTGAGACTCCGGGCATACAAATCATATTCTACAGATTTAAGAACAAATCTTTGTTTAGTACGGATACAAATTAAGCCATGATCATTTTGACATATTTACAATGGTACTAATTTCCTCTAATATCGCGAATCATATCGCAATTGCAATATCAGTCAAACCATTGCAATTAGTTATATTTTCCAAATCCTGCTCCCCTATACTACTTGACTCTTAGTATGAATCGTAACCTAATGTAAAATGTTTGTTTGCGAGGCGTGTGGTGCAGTGGGTTGTGCGTTGATGTTCGATTCGCAAGAGGTTCAAACCCCTCTGCAGTCAGCATGTCGTTGTGTCCCTGGGCAAGACACTTCACCCCAAATTGCTCCTCTGGGGATTGCCCACAGTATTGAGTATGTAAGTCGCTTTGGATAAAAGCGTCTAACAAATCAAATCAAATCAAGTTTTATTTATACAGCACATTTATAAACTATTTTTGGTCGAGCCAAAGTGCTGTACATATAATAAAAATAGCCTACAGTAGAGACACTTTACAGCAAATACAACAGCACAGATTGTTCAGAATATCAGTATGAGAAAAAGTGACATGTAATGTAATGTAATGTTTGGACCAATAACAACATCACCGTTTCTCTTCTCCTCTCAGCGGGGTTAGTGTTCACCACCCCTCAAGGCACTCTGGTCCCTACCTCCTCCACCCAGTCATTTGTTGCCGGACAACCCACTGCCACCACCATGATCTTATCTGCATTGCACCAATCAAACGCAGGTAAAACGAGGCCGCAGTTCCCCGTCATTTCAGTCATTTGGTTAATGGTCATGTTTAATCAAACTGCAGTTAAAGGTTTACGAATTGATTGAGGAATATAGAAGCTCTTTCAGCAATGTCTTACAGTACAGTCCTCTCAGTAAAACTGGCAGCCAAAACCTGCCTACTGTAAACATGTTGGCCACCATTTAGTGGAGCAAATGGGACTGACCAACAAGGGCACCATGACACAAACTGAAGATATTTCTTAATTTATTCCTGAGATTAGTTGGTTAGACTAGAAACACAAACATCAACTTCCTGTTTTTGACCCACCATGCATTCCTTTCCTTTCTTTCTACACTTTTCTCTTGTTTCCAGACAAGAAGGAGGACATTGCTGTCCCCCCCGCGGTCGTCATGCAGATGCCATCAAAGCGAGGCAGAAAGAACAAACAGATGATGGGCAGAATGGCTGGAGTGGGGAGGGTCCTCCCTCCGGGAAGTGATGCATTAATATTGGCACACCTTGCAGCTGGTGGACAGGTGAATTGAATGATATCTTAATAATATTTTGTCTTTAGCAGTAACAGATTTTCTAGTTGATTGTCAGTGTTTGCGCCTTTTATCACAACTAACATGCTGTTATTGTGTTAGCACCACAATGCTGATCCATATGACCTGTCCAATGATGAGGACGAACACACCAACAAAGATGGCCCTAAATCATACAGGTAATGGAAAAACAATGAGATTACAGAAAAGTATTATCGTTTGTGGCGTCACCAGCTTTTTATGCGCATTTAGAGCAGGTCATCTTTAATAACAGACATTATCGTCTGTATTTTTAAGCCTACGCCCAACCCTGAATTAAACCTGCTTCCTTGCCTCTGTTACTGCTCACTTGTCCAGGTGTCGGATGTGTGCAGTGACGTTCTTCAGCAAGTCAGACATGCAGATCCACTCCAAGTCCCACACGGAGGCCAAGCCCCACAAGTGCCCCCACTGCTCCAAGTCGTTTGCCAACTCCAGCTACCTGTCCCAGCACATCCGCATCCACACCGGGGCCAAGCCCTACTCCTGCTCCTACTGCCAGAAAACATTCAGGCAGCTCAGTCACCTCCAGCAGCACACACGGTACTGGGGTGGGGGGGGTTCAATGTCTACTTGTGTATTTATGTGTGCATTTATGGGAGCAGGTGTGCAGAGAGTTGTGGCATTGTGGTTGTGTGCATCTTTTTGGCATTCCTTTGTGTGTTTCGCAGCATCTTATAGGGGAGGTATGCCTTGTTGTCAGGGGGGTTTGTCACAAAATAGTTGTTTTAATAAATAAAAGCATAGTAAGACATTAAGAGTGGCTTAAAAAGGTCACCGATCAGCTAAAGCAACGACCTGTCTTATGGTTATGTTCTTTTTTGGGTGGCTTTAGAATGTATATTTTTTTATAAATGCCACAATTGCATGCCTGAAGATGTGTTCTGCCACTTGTAGCCTTGTTTGAAAAAGAGTCGTAATGCAGGGTAGAGTGTTATAAAATAACATTGATGGGGTACAAATAATCACAAAAGTTCTGAAATCCTTAGACGTAATCATTTATAAAGCCACTCACCGAAAGAAGCTACCTTTTTGGGCAGTACGGAAAGGCAAGAGGTTCACTCTTACCTCCTGTTATAAAGTGCAGTGATAAAGTATTAGTTGTTTTGTAATCAACTAATGGTTTGCCTTACTGTTTTTTCAGGATTCACACCGGTGACCGGCCGTACAAGTGTAACCATCCAGGCTGTGAAAAAGCTTTCACTCAGTTGTCCAACCTACAGGTAAATGAAATCACAGGTTTGATCCACGCTACTGATCTGGTCAAATGTCCCCTTGTAAGACCTTTTCTGTCTCTTTACTGGCTCCAAAAAGTTGAATGTCAACTTTATATTTAGGTTTCATTAAACAAAATAAATCTGTCTTTAAGGGGTTATACATTTTTCCAGTGTAACCAAGATCAAGGTAAATATTGTTCTTGGCCCATCTTAAATGACATTTTCTACTGTTTGAATAATAAATGTTGAAAAACATCCTCAGATTGTAAAGCTGTGTATTTGAAAATAATCACGTATTAATTTTTTCTAAAGTGTATTCCTCTTCCCGCAGTCTCACCGTCGGCAGCACAACAAAGACAAGCCGTTTAAGTGCCACAACTGTAACCGTGGTTACACGGATGCGGCCAGCCTGGAGGTGCACCTGTCCACACACACAGTGAAGCACGCCAAGCTATTCTCCTGCGGCCTCTGCAACCGATCCTACACCTCGGTGAGCTCTCGGACCTGTCAATCACACATCAGACGTTCAGTGGTTCACACAATGCACACACCTCAGTATGACAAAGAAAATACATCATTATTCAAGATTGATCGAAGATTGTCCTAGTAGGCACATTCATACAAAGACAGAGAAATGCACACATAATGTTTAGAAAAGCATTAAACAAATGGGTAAAATTAATGTAGTAACATTAGCAGCAGCATAAAATGGCCCGCTACATTAAGTGCTCTAGGAATATTAAAAACATCCAAATCAGAGAAAACGTTATTAGTTATACAGCGGAGACATTTCAATTCTTACAGCAAAGTAGACCGTTTAGATAAAAAGCTAAATAAATAATAGACGTTGAATTAGAGGGCAATCACGTTAATAAAGAAAGTCAAATAAGTACCCATCCAAACTTGAAAAGATATAAGTCGCATTATACAGGTAAGTGAAAAGAAAAAAATATATATATGATGTAGCAGCCAGCAAATACATCAATTAAATGCAAATGAGTATATTCTGCACGGTGTTACATCACAGAAGTGTTTTTGCAGTCTAAAGTAGTGCAGTAGAATCCAGGAATAACAATATTTAATTGTACCAAAAGGAAAAATCCCTTTATATATATTGAACCTGATAAGTGTCGTGCAGTGCTTTGCTTGTGATGTTAAGGAGACACACAACTTCAGGACAGGTGCTTTCAGAAGGAAGACAATTATAAAGAGTAAGAGGTGTCCTTTAAAACTTGAAGGCCCTTATTTTGCAGTCTACCCAAAGAGAGAGTTGACATAGCTGTGCCGTCATGTCTTGTATTTTTCTCTCTCTCCAACTCCAGGAAACGTATCTAATGAAACACATGAGGAAGCACAACCCCGACCCGCTAACAGTGGCCGCGACATTAGCCGCTCAGCAGGCGCAGGGCCTCACACCGGGGGGGGGCAGGGGCCGGGGCCGTGGCCGAGGGAGAGGGGCTGGAGGTGCAGGCAGAGTGGGCCAGCTCCACAGCCAGAACCCCAACAGCCAGAACCCCAACCCTGGAGCACCAGGCAGCTACCAGCAGAGCCAGCAGCCCCCCGAGGCTGTGGTCCAGTGCCCGTTCGACCTGCACCAGTACAAGACAGTGTCAGCCAGCGAGATCCAGTACAAACCGGTCTCTGTGGCAGACCTGCCAGTGGCACACAAAGACCTCTGCCTCACCGTCTCCACCTCAGCCATACAAGTGGAGCACATGAACTCATAGGTCGAGTCTTCACACTTTGAGGAATTACTGATTGAGTCCGCAAAAAGGTCGATATAGAAAACGTAATTTAATTCTATTCACTATTAAGTTCTTCTTTAACAGGAAAAATGGCTATGTTAAATCCCAATGCCATTTTTCCCTTCATTTTAAGAAGCTTTAATGCTGAGTAGAATAATAAATGACTTGTTAGAACACAGATATTTTACAATGTGCTTCTCGATTCCTGAGCCTACTTGTGCCAAGTATCTCTCAGTAGAAATGCTGGTGTTGGACACTGATATAAGCAGTTCATTATTTAGGCTAAAGCCACATTCCTTCAGTTTGTGATAACTTAACCAAAACCTAATCTGAGATCACGTTTGGCTTTTACATCATTATGAATGAAATGGTGATTAAAACCAGACCTGCATTTCTCTAAAGCATGTTTAATCTAATTTCAACAAGTCAATGGACTTTTGTAAAACACACCTAATACACTGATCCGAAACCAGCAGTCCTCTGAGGATTTTGATAACTGGTGTCGCTTCTCTTTTTTTATTGCATTGTTTGCAATGAAGATGTAAAATATCTGTACATTTAAAAATGACACTTCTCTCTGCACGTTTATGGTACAGGGAACGGTGTAATTTTGAGCACATTCAGATCACATTAATCTGAACATTCTGCATTATTTAGTTCAAGCCAAAACAAGGGAGAGAAACAAGACAAACAAAGAAAAAAGACTGTAAGGAAGGACTTAGTGAATAAGTGTGGATGACTTATGAATGACACCTTTTACTGTACATCGAGGTTGGATCGGGAACGCTAAATTGGAACCAGAGAAAAGACCACAGCAGAAGAGGGGCTGGAGAAGGAAGATGATGAGGTGTTTTATTGGATCAGCCTAAAACCTGGGGCAGAAATCATGAGGGGGGGGTTGAAGAACCATTTCCTTGTCAGAGCCCAAAGTATTGAACAAAAGAGACGGGCCGCTTAAGAATGCACTTAATATGAGAAATCAAAGTGAGAGAAAAACGGTTCTTGGTGGGGTGGGAGGGGTCAACGAGAAAGCACTTGATGAAGCTTGTACTTCATGTCTATGTTTGTCCTTATTGTACTTTTTTTTATATATCATATGTATGTATTTTTCTACCAACAGAGAAACATGTGAACAAACGCTGAGAGAAAGCATAGTGATGCATGAATGTGAAGGGAGAGAAAAGTCCTAACGGAGTGTTTTTGTCCCATTATTTTCTTTTTGTTACCATTCAAAGAAAGTAGTAAAAAAAAAAGGCCCAACGCATCATAGTCAGCTGTTGGGGAAGTAATGATTGTGTGATAAAAATGGCTGACAGGTACTGTTATCTTTTTTTTATATATATATATATAGAACTATTCATACATATATTCATGTGTATTTTATTCATCTGTAAAAGGGAAGTATGTCCTGTGTAAAGACTTTATGGAAACTAAAGGAACTCTTGTTAGCATGTGCCAAACCATTGGCTGCCTCGCAGGTCACATCGATCATAACTTCAAAAACCTGCCAAATAAAATAATTTCAAGGCCTGAGAAGTTTGGGAATAATTTGAAAAGTTGATGACACTATCGGAAATCATTTGATCGAATTACGATGTGTTTGACGACGCAACATTTCCTGCATTTTAAGCCCTGCTCTCCGTTTGCACACGGTGATATTTATTCTAATAAGGATGTAACATGAAATGGTTTAACCAAATTAATATTATAACACTTAATGTGTAGCAATATAGACAAGATTATTGTGGAAACAACAACCTTGTTCACCAATGAGAATTCCTTCGAACTGAGAGTATAGTTTAATGACTAAATTATAGATCTGTGACCTGGGACACTGCTGCCATGTTTTTGTGCACACGCTATCTCTACCCAATCAGAATGTGCAGGCAGCCTGTAACCGACTGCTTGTCCTCATGTATACTCCTTGTATTTCATTGTGACTTTATGAAAAATAACAGATTCTCAATATTCTTGTTAATGTTATTACTGATGCTCCTGATAATAGTACAGTTATTAACTGCCCTCTTATGCTACACTCTTGCATACTGTATGCACAATTACACCTCTTGCTCATCTGAACAGACTGTTTCTTCCCTAAAGGAGAATAAAGTTCGAAAAACAGTTTATGATGAAAAAAACGCAATTGTCTGATTTCATTTTTCCAACTCCAGACTGTGTGCTACTGACAATAACGTATTATTATGTCGTGCATTTTTGAATGTTTTGATCAAACATGAGTTCAAAGTGTCTGAAATATGTTATAATATCTCTATCTCAAACTGTGAACAACCAGCTTTGTCAAGGAATAATTAATTGAGTAAATGAGTCAGTTTAGCAGACACAATTAGTTTGTTGTAAAAACATTCGAGCAGCCTTTGGGATTGATAATTATCAACACAATGTTGTAGATCATCTGTTGAGACATTACAGGACAATCAATATGTATTTGAAAAACAATGGAGTTAATATGGGTAGATTACACATTAGGATACATTTAATTTAAGATTCAATAAGTGTAAAGTCAAACAGAGCCTAAGGCTTTAATAAATATAAAATAAAAAACAGATTACAAGTAGTCAAAAAAATAATAGATATGGATACATAGAATAACAAAATATCTTAACTTTTTTCAGAATTTAAATCATAAACGCTACAAATATGTTTAATTTAAAGACAAACCACCAATTAATAGGATAGACAACGGGTGTGAAATGATCGCAGGCAGTCCTGCCTCCTCTGGCAAGCTGGGTGTAATCACCCTAATCACAGAGCCCAGTGCTGCATCCTGGAGAAGGATTTAAATAGTTGCTGTGTACGTAGTCTGGTAGACTGAAGCGTGTAGACGGGAGGCATGTCTACAAAGTCAGGACAGGCAGCCGGTAAGATCAGAGCAATAATGCTGCGTGAGAGCTCCGCAGAGCCGCTAATGTTTATGTTCTGTGAGATTGTTTGCGTTCTGTGAGATTGTTTGCGTGTGTGTCACGTGTTTTGTTAGAAAAATAATATTTCTTGTTAAAAAGAATTCATTTGATTTTTTTTAGAAGCATTGATAGTGAAATCCAGTTAATTAAATCTGCTGAGATTTTAAAAGAAACGTTTTTATGTTAAAATGAAGATTTCTGTGCTTAGTCTGCTGAACCAGTGTGACATATTCAAAATGAAGGCAGCAGTTGCCAAACGAATGTATTGGTTACATGCTATGTTTACATGCTTTATTTATTTTTGATAATTTACTAATTTTACTAAAATGCATCTTTCTTGTGTTTCAAAGGTTTTTCACCTGAATAAAATGACCCAGTCAGCAAAGAGACTTAAGTGAACTAGCCTACTAAATAAAGAGTCTAAAAAGAAAAACTGTGTCATTGGAGTGGAATCCTGTTCATAAAAGTCCAGTAGATGCCTCGGGTCCCTTTTCAAGTGGGGAAGCTGCACCAAAATCAGAGGAAACTTGACAATAAGAGATGTTTTACAGTAGGGGTGGGCGGATCGATCCCAAAATATCGATACTTCCGATATTACGTTACGTTTCAAAATATCGATAACTAGAGCCAATAGGATCGATACTTTTATACTTTTTTTCCCCCCCTCTCCTCTACTCGTCAATTTCATCAAAAACGATGTGCAGAGTACAGACTAACACAAGTATATGCGCTCTTTTCTTCTCTCTCCACTGCTGTCCTCCTCTCCTCAGCGCGCTCCCTGCCTGAACGCCGATTATCAAGCTGACTGACAGCAACCAGCAGGACAGCAGCAGCCAGCGACTCGCGACGAGTGCGACACACACGCGCATGATGGCTGAGAGAAAGAGGATCGTTGTGTGGAGCTATTTCACAACTGTCAATGAAAACTTGGCGAACTGTAATGTGTGCAAGAAGGCAGTTCGCTACTGTGGCCACTTTGTATTGTTATGTTTCACGTTTGCACTAGATTTGCAAAAGTAAAACGTTTATTTGTCTATTAAAAACTGTCCTGTCTTTCATCATGAGAATGAATTCAGATTGAAGTCTATTTATGATGCTTTCAGCTCAAATCATATCATGCAGGCAGCTCTCCCCTATAGTAGCCTACATAAGACGCTTTTCATTAAAAAAAAGTATCGGTATCGGTCCCTGAAATACTTGGCATCGGATCGAATCCAGATTTGGTGGTATCGCCCACCCCTATTTTACAGTGAGAAGCCCCTCAATGCAGTGCGCAGTGCCTCAATGAGCTCAATGTGGTCGGAGCTTCACAGATGACGCGTTGCATCCTGTTTCACGGGTAGCAGTTCTCTTCCCTCCCTTCAATCTAACCCTTCCCTTCCCCCCATCCTAACCCTAACCACTCCCTACCTATTTACCTAATCCTAATCTTCCTTCCTCCCTCCCAAACCTAAACCCCAAAACCTCTCCTACACCTTAGTATTATTAATAACTAATAAAGCAAAACACTAAAAGCATTGGTTTTATTGAACTAACTATGAAAAACATGTGCCCGTGCCTCTCCCCTGCCACCGCAAGATGGTGACAGGTGACCTCTATTTTCTTACTATACAGTACTATATGATTTCATTTATATCACATGTTTTTTTATCAGTAAATATACAATATTGCCTCTGAAATGCAGTGACTATATTGAAATTAAAAAGGTGTACGTTAAAAAACAAATGAAGGCCCTTTCTTTAAGTCATTGATGCAATTAACATGCTAATAGACATTAAAATATGTTTGAGTTTTACATTTTTAAATGCCGTTGCCCTGGCGACAGATCACTCGCCATCAAGTTAGTTCAAAAGTTTGCATTTAAACTCAAATGTAACACAGACCTCAAGGTATCATTATATTACCGGTATGACGTTGAGGCATTGCGCACTGCATTGAGGGGTACTACGGTGGACTAGCCCGGACTAGCCTTTACTGTGCAAACAGCGTGTATCCCGCCCATGCGGGACACTCTGTACAGAGAACCAAGCATTTGGGCGGGGCGGGGTTAACACTACTTAAACCAATCACAGAGGCGTCTCTGGAGCGCCCACCAAAACAGTTTGATTTCAAATTCAAACCGCCCGGGATACAGAGGATTGTGAACGTCGTTGTTTCTAAAGTCAACTTTAGTCAGGTAAATATTTGCATTACTTAAAAAGGTATTTATTTCGTTCAAATGCTTTTAAAGGGTGTTACAAAGCGCTGCTCACAAACTTAAAAAAAACAAGGTTCCTGTACTTTGACGTAGCCATTTGACTGTGTTATGCTCTTGCTAACAATAACAGCTAACGCTAAATGTTGACCAGTGATATCATGGACGTTGGTTAATCGGGTTTACATGGCTGGCTAACTCATTTAATATGTAATCGTTAGCTTACACTCTCCTAACGTTATATGACTCATAAGTTTCAGCCGACAGTAACAGTTCTGAATGTAACGTAAACGCTGTAAACCATAAAGACACAGTTAGCTTCTTGTACGTTAACTGTTAATAAATGCAGCATTTCCACTGCATGATACAGCATGGTTCTTAATCACGTTACTTAACTAAACCTGCTCTTGTTGGGGTAGCCATACGTAAAGTGTATAGTACCTGGAGTTCTCATTTGCACTACATGGGATATCCTGCATGAAAAGCCATCCTATGGCAATCACACATACACTATAATCAACATGGTTTGAAGAATCTTAGGGAGTTTGGAAATGTAAGAATAATAGTGGGTGTTGTTAGAACATCTCTGTTCAAACAAGGCTGATGCTTAACGCTGCATCTGCTACTTAAATAATAGGAACACTGGGATTAAATTGCTCCCGAGTTAAATTAGTGTGTGACAAAGAAGTGTTGATACTTGCTTTTTCTTTCTTTCTGTTCATAGTTGACCTCCTTACCCTCAACAGAACATGTCCCGCTTGCCAGTAATTTCAAAGAAGAGGGTCCTCGCGACCAGCTCCAACAGCTCCAACAGCTCCGAGAATGGCCAAGACTTGGCACCGGCTCAGGTTTGTACGAAAAGCATCTAGTGTTTTTCTCATTGGCTTTACCAAATGGCATAGCTCAAAAAAGCTGATTCGTTGCTCATGCGTTATCCTGGTCGTATTTTGTGTTTACAGAAAAAGACTCGCAAGGACCCAGAGCCTGTCAAACTTTATGCAGCATCTACCATCATCGGTACCAGGCGGCCTGCAGTTGCTGCAATCAAAGCACCTATTTGTAAGTTTCAAGATTAAACTTAGTTTTCACCAAGGTCAGAATGCACCAAGACTATGTGGGAACTAGATTGAGTCGATGTTGAGGAATTTTTTTGTGCCAAATATATTGTAACAACAATGTTTTTTGATATAGCTCTGTCCTATTATATCGAAATATAATCCTATCATTTCGTCCCCCACACAGCTCGGACAGTCAGACCAACGGGAGCTGCTACTGTGGCTGCCGCTCCTTCCAGAGGTGAGATGATTGCTTGCTAATGGAACAAAGTGCATAGGCATACTCTTTTATGTCAGGGTTGCTGGCCTTGTTTTACAGAACTGTAATGGAGCCGGGATTGAGCATTCAAGTTTGAGGTTGTGTCTGATATAAAATATTAGACATTTAACAAGTTATATTGTTATCCATTGTTACTAACTTGTAGCAAGAACGTTCAGAAGTGCTTTAAGCAAAGGGTGTTGTTATTAAGTTAACAGATTCTGGTGTGAGATGAATTATTCTGACGTGATTTGTTATGCATTGTTCTCGTTCCATCAGGGGTCCTGAAACAATCTATTGCTTCAACAGCACCAAGGGGAAGCAACATTAAAGCAGCTGCTGCACCCACTGGCACAAAAGCAGGTGAGAGATCCCACCCAGATATCCACCATTTATTCTATTATTTACACTTCTGCTTTTCCTACCATGACACGTCAAGTTCCTATGTGATGGAGGTGAATGTTTAAAAAGCATGTTCTGTAGTGGGCTAGAATACAATCTGGTGACTGTCACTCCTGTTGATGTTTCAATGCTTACAGTCACAGGCGGGGCCGCGGGCACAAAGCGCCAAGGATGGGACCTGAAGGGCAAAGTCACCGATATGGAGAGTAAGCTACGCAACTACCAGACCAAGGTCAAATCTGCCAACCAGGAGAATGAGAATTTGAAAAGCACAATGGTCAAAAGCCAAACAAGAGTGACTGATCTGGAGACAAGTGTGGCGGTGCAGAGGAGCCAGATCAGGTACAAGGACCACTGCAGTCAAATATTTTACTTTCATCATAATGTGGTTTATAATTTGTCTTGTTACACACCATTAAATGTCCTTCGCTTTCTGTGATCTTTAGTGAGTATGAGGAGGAGTTGCAGGCGCTGTCAGGAGTCCGGGAGGAGTTGGTTAATGTTTCCAGTGAGAAGAGTTCCATTGAAAAGCAGCTCTCCAACTTAGAAGGCAAATACCAGGTCATGGAGACTCTCCGGCAGAGCCAGGAGACGGAGCTGCATACCATCAAGGTATAAGCTGGGTGCCATCATTGCATAAATATGACCTTTTGCAGGTGCCCTGTGAAGCTGACCATTGAGCGGCCCGACCAAGTAAGGAGGCAGAGGCAGAACGTCCAAATACAACCCCGTGTGGGCATTTATTCATCATTGTGGTACATGATACACAGCCTCAATATGACTGTTTCATGTGAACACAGTCACCAGGAACCAGGATCTCACACACACACACACTAACAGGAAAACAGAACCTAATTACACACAGTAGTAGTTGTTGTGTAGTAATGTGTTTTTATTACATGTACAGCACTTTGGCTCGACCAAAAATCGCTTTTAAATGTGCTTTATAAATAAAACTTGATTTGAACCAACAAGACACAGGTGAGGGGGGAGGAGAAAACACAGGGCACCAGGTGAACATAATCACCAGCAACAGACAAGACGGGAGGGGGAACACTTTTCAAACTAAAACAGGAGACAGATCGTGACAAATAGATGCATAAATTACATATATTCACATGCTTCCTGTGCAATGTTTTAGGGTGGAACAAATGAATATGCCAATAATGTAGCTATATAATCTGTAACGGAGACCGAGATCTATGGCCCCAGAGACCACCTCCGTTACATGCCCCATACCTAATAACACTAGGACATACTCTACACAATAAGTTGTTCTATTATACAACTGGGCATTTAAAAACCTAAAGTTATAATCCATTCTAGAGGTTAGGATATTTTTTAAATCTAGAATATAATGGCCAGATTTTGGTATAGACTTGAACTAAGCAGTTATTTTGCCTTTCCTTCCTCTCCAGATGAAGCTCTCCGTGCAGGAGTCAACCCTGTCCCGCCTGCAGCTGACCCTCAGAGACACAGAGGAAGAGGTCCGCTCTCTGGGGGAGACCGTGGCCCGGCAGAAAGATGAGCTCCATGCTGGGGAGATGGAGCGCCGGCAGCTCCACAACACTATCCAGGAGCTCAAGGCAAGTAACAATGTGGTGTACCAGCTGAACACAACCCAATGACGGCACACTGAAAGGCCTTACAGTTAATGGCACGTTCAGCTGTTTACTATTCATACCTTTCTTTGCATTTATTTTTGTACTTTGTTGTGTTGTAATCACTAAACATCCAAAGCATTCTAACAAACAGATAAATGTTACTTTTGACCAATGAGACTAATATGTCCCTCATGCTTTGCCTGCAGGGTAATATCAGGGTGTTTTGCCGAGTGCGCCCCCTGACGGGCGGAGGCCTCAGCCAGCACCTTCAGCTGCCAGCCACCGACAACAAGACCATAACTCTGGCTAAAACTGAAGAGGTGAGAATCCTCTCAGAAAACCTTGCATTTTGTTAGTTACTCAATATAAAGAGAAATAATTTGGAAAAATGAACAAGTAAATGAAAAGTAGTAGTTATGGAGCTTGTGTTTATTTGTTCCTAGTTGACTACAGTTGTTAGTATCATGCAGAGTTTCTATATTTACTCTCTACCCAATAGCAACTGTAATAATTATTTCTTCCCCTTTCTGCTTTTTAGTCTCACACAGGCAAAACTGCTGACACTCAGAAAAATTACAACTTCAATTTTGACCGGGTGTTTGGCCCCCAGGCTTCACAAAAGGAGGTACAAAAGAAATCACAATTTACAATATATAAAAGCAGTGTTCAAGTTATCATGAATAAATACCAGATGTGATTTAAAATACTAATATTTTGTGGTGTGGCTTTTGTCCATTTGTTTTCAGGTCTTTGAAGAGATCGCTCTGCTCGTGCAGTCTGCGTTGGATGGCTACAATGTCTGCTGCTTTGCTTATGGCCAGACAGGAAGTGGAAAGACGTTCACCATGGAGGGAGCCGAGTATGATGAGGCCAGAGGCGTCATTCCCAGAGCCGTGACACAAATCTTCAGAGCAGCAGAGAAACTCGGAGCACAGGGCTGGGAGGTGAGTGTGATGTCATGCGAATATATATTTCCTACTACATATGCCGATTAGTCTTAAAGTAAACGGTGTTTAGTTCAATCAAACCATTTTAAACACACATTGAGAAATTAGGCTCAACCTTAATTTGTTTGCTGATTTAGATTTTCAGTCATTATCAAGATTATCATTCAGTTTGTTTGCTGTTTGCTGCTGAGCAGGTAGTGTACAGTCACTTTATATATCAAATCAAGTTTTATTTATATAGCACATTTATAAACGATTTTTGGTCGAGCCAAAGTGCTGTACATATAATAAAAATAGCCTACAGTAGGGACACTATACAGCAAATACAACAGCACAGATTGTTCAGAATATCAATATGCGAAAAATGACACTACCCCTATATAGCTTCTTCTTCTCTGAGAAAAGTTGCCTGTGTTGATTCTCAAACTGCAACCAAAGCAGTTAAAGTTCAGTTTATACAGTTTAACACTGTAACGGGGGGGCTTAATCAAACACTAGTTATCCACCTGGACTGTTTCAGTGCTCTAGGTACAAATGGATGTTTACTAAAGAAAGTCAATTCTGACATATTTAAAGGTCAACACAATGTCAAAAGGCAGATCCAATGCAAACACAGGATAGCTTTTCCCTTTTTCATCCCAAGTCCAAAAGTTTAGATTCCTGCTGCGTACAACTGTTGATACCAGCCAACAATACACACCTATTTGTACTCGGGGACTGTGGTATAGATCGAGCATGTATTGAAACTGTAGGGGAGATGCAGTATGATGAAGGAAAGTTCGCTTTTTAATTAAGTCTTGTAATCATTCCCGTTTTATCTCAGTTCAACTTTACAGCTAGTTTTGTTGAAATTTACAATGAGAACCTCCGGGACCTCCTCTACACTGGCAAAGCCAGCAAGAGGCCCGAGCACGAAATACGGAAGTCCGTCAACAACGAGGTGACGATCACCAGCCTGACATACGAGAAGGTTACCAACGAGGATCAGGTACGCCAGGCAGTTATCTAAGTTCATTTGCAGGTTCAAATGAGAATGAAAAAAGTATGATCGGTATTTCAATGAACTGCTTGCACACCATGTCATCCGTGCAATTGTTAATTAACAGAAAATGATCTCCATCATCCCCTCCTCCTGCCAGGTTCTCGGCCTCATCATGATGGCCAATCACAACCGCTCCACAGCTCAGACGGCCCAAAACGACCGCTCCTCTCGTTCCCATTCAGTGTTCCAACTGGATATCGAGGGAGCCAATGTTGGCAGGGACGTCAAATGCAAGTGTGAGTATGAACCCACTCATTATGGCAGTAACCGATGTGTTTCACTTGTATATTTAAAATATCAAAACTGTAAATGAAGAAAGATTTCTGTTGTTTGGAGGTCTAAAATGGCTGTTGTTCATCTCGTTTTGAAAAATCGGATATTAATGCATATTACATTT
>CALSBZ010046845.1:491690-529093 GCA_943591055.1 Gobionotothen gibberifrons | reverse complement strand
TTTTTTTTCAATATTTTTGAAAGAAATCTTTTAACAAAATTACTCTTGAAATTCATTTGTAACCATGAAAAGAAAAGGGAAACAAATATTAAAAGAATAAATAAAAATGGGGATATTTTACGTGAAATAAGTCAATAAAAGTGTGGGAATACAAAGAGACAAAAATAAAAGCAAGTAAAAGTATTGTAATTATAAAGAGAGAAATGAACTAATTAAATAGGACAAATGTAAAAATCAAAAGGGATAAGGAAGAAAAGAGGATCAAATAAATACTTTATATATAAAACTATACAGGTAGTCTTTTGCAAATAAAAATGCTTTTAGTTATTCTATATCGAGTTTTATTTGGCTGTCATTACTTCACATGGAACACTTATTATGTTACATTATAGATGTTTTATAATTGTGTCATGACTGTGATTTTTGACATGTGATTTATTTTGTTGCGTTCTCTCTCTTCGCAGGTGAACGACTGTGTAATCGGAACTGCAAGTGCCAACAAAAAATAGACCAAAACGCTTAAAAAAAAAACAACTCTTTTCTTATATTTTAACCATAATGTTCCCTGAAGGAAATGTTTATAATTGTTTTCTATGCTTACACATTGCTGCTGGGCACACACTGTAATCGCCATCAGTACAAACCAAATCTAGAATCCTTCTGTGTGTTCTCAGGGCTTTCTTTAGAGGTGCCCGAAGCAACCTTTTAAACATTTTTATAGTCCCATGTAAATTAAGCGGATGTGTACATACGCATGTTTTTAAATGGTGTTTTTGATTTCCTTTATTATAACAATGGTTCTTAGGATCTCCAGTTGAGATATGTACCTTCGTGGACTTAAATAACCTATATTCTTTTTTCCCGTTTATATGTGGAGCTTCTCTTATAACTTGCACAAATAAAAGTTTATTGTGTCAAACCAATACTGTCATTTTTGTTTTTGGTGACATTGTGGATTTCTATCTCTCTAGCCACATGATCTAATAAAGACACTCAGTAGATGGGCTACCTTTTCATTTCCTGTGTGTGTTCATTCCAAACTAATCTTTGCAAATTGTTTCTCAAACATAAAGCATGTCAAGGCATTTTTCTCAACACAACTGAAACTATTTATCTAAACCTCCAGTGTTTTTGACCCTTTTAAATTACTTTGTTTTGACTGACTTTAGTATAATTTAACTATGACATGTCCTCCTGGTTGCCTTTTGGCTAGTGCTTACCCAACTCTGAATCACAAAATGAATAGGTTTAAGAGAAGTGGAAAAGAAGATGCAATTTAGTTATTTAAATACTTTACGTTACATTATTTCTTGTATGTTTGTAATTTGAACAGTAGATGGAAAACATATTATGGAAATGAAATGTTGCATATTATACAGCATATGGCATTGTGGGTATGTTCATCACATTACAGTTTTTACTCACTATTTTAAATAAACTTTAGCTTTCTTCCATTACTGTTTTACACTTTAACGGTGATTCCAATGTTTATTTTTCATTGTTTATTGGATGTATTTTCTGTCGGCCGAAGTCTGGCTCGGCTGTCTGGAATCCTTTTAAAGGCGACGCGTCGCTGTCTGTCTGCCGCTTCAGGAGAGCTCAGATGGGAAGAACATTTTATAAAAATGGTCCCCAAACTTCAGGGCCTGGATAAACCGGCAGGACACCCTGCCGTCCGCTCGGACAGAGACTGTACTTCTGAAGGCGGCAGTGTCAACTAGAAACGGTGAGTTTAATGTCCGCGGCGGCTCATGTTTTCTGTAGCCAGCCGCCTGCTAGCTAGCAGGCTAACGTCACATCTGTATGATAAGAGTGCAACTAGAGTCTGCTGTCTGGAGACACAGCCAGCAGACTAACATTTCCACAGCAAAGCCAGCTTTCATTTCCGACCCGCAGCTCTTGTAGCTTGTCGGTTACTAAAAAAGTGTTTTTTTTGTACTCCAGCTGTTGATTTCCCCCATGAACTAAAAATAACACAATAACAAAGTGGCGTGTGGGTCATGTATGTGATGTGGGCAGTTCCTGTTCAGTAATGAATCACGTGATGTGTTCTTGTTCTCTGTGATGTACATAATGACACTGTTGACCTGAGTTTTTTTATAATTGTCATTGTGTTCTCAAATTGCAATCAGTTCAAATCTACAATGGTGCTGCCTGGTTTATCCCACACATGACATTGCATGCCATACAATACAAATGCATATATAACTAAGCTGCTAATAAACACAATGTGCAGCATGTCTTTGTGCAGCAGAGGCTTGCTGCACAAAGACACTCTGTTTCTGAGCTTTAACAAAGACACTTCAAATGGACACTTAAGGTTAGGGCTGCACTTCTGTCTCAAGTAGGACTAATTTGCAGTGTATTCTGGGTAAATTATGAGGCTTCCTTGATTGGCCACTGTCTCCTCTGCATTTAAAATCTCTGCTACAAATGATGTGATTAAGGATGGCACTCTTAACTGCAGAACTAATCTGGGAGTCCTTTTACTGTTTGAGAATTAGTCAGGTTGAGAAATAATGCTGAGTTTTAGATAATAAACTGAATGTGGGCATTTTGAGCAATTAATTTGAAGGGTGATTGTAAGTGTTTAGATTAGGATTACTGCCTTATGTTTGCTCAAAAGGGCAACTTCTGTACTTGTTGACTTTACCAATGGGCTTGTATCTGAGTGTTAAAGTAAGTCAATACTTTTTTACTAATAGGTGGGTTTAACCGACCACCAGTTGCAAGCTACATTAGGGCACTGTAATTCAACAGTTGTGACATCTATAACGATTTGTGGAATGGTGTTGATTCAATTTAAGTCATTTTAGAATATACAGATTGTGGAAGTGTTGAATAATTTGCATTATTTATACTGTTGTTTCTTTTTGTCCACTCCAATATTTCAAGGAGAAAGTTGTATTAAAAGACTTGAATATGCAATTTATTTAACAGCACCAGAAACTAGTTTAACAACAAGCAGTGGATTGACAGAACATTAATCAGCAGTTATCGAAGATTAATTAATGATATGTTTCGATTCATTTTTTATATGTTTTGAGTCAATTTCTAGTCATGTTTTATATCATTTTATACTAAATACTTTTATGTTTTGGACTGTCAGTCCGACAAAACAAAACATTGTTACAAGATGTTCCTTTCATCTGCGTGAAACTAAGTCAGACATTTTTATGTTTTCAGATTTTCTATAGAATAAACTATTACTAGATCAATCAAACACTAAGGAAAATCATTATTATCATATTTATTATTTTAATAAATATTGAACATTCTCACTGTAATGAATGCAGATTTTATTGTAGGATTGTTTTTTCTTCATATCACACTAGTTCAATTCAAAACTACCAAATACATTGTGAGTATCTCGCTTTATCAATTCTGGGTTTAAATGAAAATGGGTTGAGAATGGCAGTCATATGACATTTACATAGGTTATTCACACATATCTGGATTTTTAGAAAGTCCTCTGATCAATTTGACACCTTTTTAATCTCACATCCTGACATCAAGCCTATAGTATTATCAAGATAATAGTATAAACTGTCCAGCAGTAAAAAAGGAAACAATCAAACCAAATCCAAAAATAAGTTTAAACTGGCAGTCATGACAGTGTTCCTGCCCCTCAGATGCAGTCCCTGCCCGTGGAGGTGGGCAGCAGCAGCAGCTCCGCCCCTAGAGACACATCTGGCCCGGTGGTGCAGGTGTGCTTCCCCAGCGCTCAGGGCTCGGTGCTGGGCAGCCTGAACCAGCAGAGAGAGGACGGCCAGCTCTGTGACCTCTCCATCCACGTCCAGGGTCACGTGTTCAAAGCCCACCGCTGCGTGCTGGCCGCCTCCTCACCATACTTCCATGACCAGGTGGGAGATTAAGCTACTGATGATTTCTGGTCAGAATAAACACATCAAAGCTACATGGAGTCATACTCATTCATTTCTGATCTGCACCATGTAGGAAATGTGCCAAATAATGAGATGCAAAGGCATGCATCCTCCCTGTTTCTAAGCATGTATACATCATTGATATGACTAATGATTCAAAGGGAAATATTTGACTTGATTAGCCTTTTTGGATATACTGTACTGGGAACTTTTATAACAGGACATGCTGCTCAAAAAACAATTAAAGGAACAGGCACTTAATTAAATAGAATGCCGGTTAAGATGAAATGCTTAATGTTGCCAAGAACGCAATAATTAATCATTAAACATTAAACAAATGGTCATTCAGAAACAGCCTGAAAAACTCCATGTGATGCATGCACATTGAAAGTAGTGGTGCAAGAAACATTTGACATTAAAGACATTAGTTTTGTAAAGCCATATGGGCCATACTCTAATAGAGTCTGCTATTTGTGGTTGTGGCTTTTCTAAAGTTGACAGCATTGCTGAAAATCATGTTCTCCTGATTATATAAATAACATCAGAAATTGGAGAAGTAAGCTGTTGGGAGGAGGTGTGGGAGAGGCAGGACAAACCCTACACAAATGAATTAAAGGGACCTATCATGCTCATTGCCAGGTTCATATTTGTATTGTGTGCCTCCACTGTGACATGTCTCCATGCTTTAATGTTCAAAAAGCTCTTTATTTTCTCATACTGCCTGTGCTGCAGCTCCTCTTTTCACCCTCTGTCTGAAACCAGGGCCCAGTCTGCTCTGATTGGTTAGCTGGCTGGCTCTGTTGTGTTTGGTCAACCGCCCCTCGATTCCACCGAGTCCGTCTCCGTCGCGTAACGTCTCCGCCGCGGTTTTGGTCCGGTCTCCTCCCGGCGTCATACCCTACCGGGCGCGTTTCAGAAGCATTACGGAAGCGGAGCGTCTTCCCTGTCTGCTCGCAGTTTTTGTTGATTTGGGCATATTTCCTGGGCAGGCTACTTTGTACAGACAAAGTTAATAATAATTGTAATATCCCAGTTATAAACGACATGAATCAAAGATGTGTTGCTGTATTTTAGTGGTAAAAAAAAGGCATTCATCATCATAATTATTCTATATATATAATGTACACAGTGCCTGTAAACCGGAGGAGAACGCTGGCATTTCTCCTCCTACTTGAACGACTACGGAGGGATAGGGGCTGCAAAATGAGTTTGTGTGTGTGTGTATATATGCTATATATGGTCTGAACGTTCCACTTCCTGCCTGCTCGTCATTACCTTACGGCTGCGCCGCGACAAAAATAGGATTCATCCTAATTTTAGAGGAGCCCTGCGCCGAGCCGCTTCTGGGACGCGTCTGGGACGCGTCTGGGACGTAACGCGGCGTGTGTGGTGGAATAGCACCCATTGACTAGAGTGACCGCTATCCTTACGGAGGTCGCGTCGCGTCCGTAACGCGTCGCAAACGGACTCGGTGGAATCGAGGGGTTAGAGATGCCCCTTAGCCTATCACGTAAAATGTGTTGGAGTGCTAGCCAATAGAACTGGATGTTACATATTGATGTAATTATGTAACGGAAGTAAACAAAGAAGTCCAATGGAGGTGTTTCAGGCAGGGGGGGGGAGAGAAACTCCCTCTGGAGGGATCTTTAGGATTTTAGTCTTTGCAGATCATTTACATTCACAAATACCTAGATAACGCACTTCAGGAAAGGGAAACCCAAAAAAGCACAATGGGGCCCCTTTAAAGTATTGTGATGTATCCCCCCCACCACCAGGTGCTCCTGAAGAACATGTCCACAGTCTCCATCCCGGCAGTGATGGACCCGCTGGCATTTGAGAGCGTTCTGAGCTGCGCCTACACCGGGGAGCTCCGCATGCTGCGCGACGACATCGTCAACTACCTGACGGTGGGCAGCGTCCTGCAGATGTGGCACATCGTGGACAAATGCACCGAGCTGCTGAGGGAGGGCCGGGCAGCAGCGGGCGGAGGGGGAGGAGGGGGTGCAGGAGGAGGAGGAGTGCAGGACGGGGTCAGTGTTGGAGGAGGAGGTGGAGGGTTCGCTAACCTCGGATGCAGCAGCAGCAATGGTGAGGGTATGGCAGGCGGGGGTAACAGAGCTGGTAGTGATGGTGGTGTGGGCGATGGAGTCCCCCAGGTGGTGGGGTCCAAAGAGCCGCAGCGTGCCTCCCTCCCCCCCAGCCGCCCGTCAGTGAGTGAGAGTCAGTCCCCCAGCAGCACCAACTACTTCAGCCCCAGAGACGGGGGCGGGGCAGCCACAGCCGGGGCCTCAGCTGACCGAGGCGGGGCCAGCAACACCCCCAGCTACTGCACCCCATCAGGTGAGGAAGCCTTCCTTATTGAGGAAGAGGATGATGACTTAGAAGATGAAGAGGAGGAGGTGATGTACCACCAAAGGAAGAGAGGAAGAGGAGGAGGCAGCGGGAGGAGGAAGAAGATGAGCTCAGTGTCGGAGCAGGAGGTCGGGGTCAGTGACAGCTTTGGTGTGTCTTCCTATCAGGTGAGGCACCTTGAAGTTTATCTGGAAAGCTCTTATTTTGGAAAAAAAGGAAGTCATATTTTCAGTCTTCAGCAGTTTACAAAAAATGTACTTAATAATAATACATTTGATTTGGGGGGCGCTTTCATAGGACTTAACTTTTAAAGGTCCCCTATACTCTTTTTCAACAATATTATAGGTCTCAGATACATACAAGACATGTCTCTGAAGTGTTTGCCTCGATACAGATCATGCATCGTAGCACGCCCCTCTGTTTCAACCCTGTTTCAAAAGTGCTGATTCTGTATCTGTTGCTTTCAATGCTAATGAGCTGCTGCTGGACACGCCCCTTTGGAAAGTGATTGGTTACAAATATATATTGGTGCTCTAGGAGGAGATTCAGGTGATAATAGGCGCGTTCACACCGGAGTACTTTTCCCCGTACTTTTCCCGTTTAGTTCCGTTAGTACACCTTGTGTCGCGTTCACACCAAAAAGAGTACTTAGTGCCGGGAACTTTTACCCCCATGTGTAGTGCCTGCTAGAGAGGTGGTACTCTCCTGGGGGGGGAAAAGTGCCCCAGTTCTGATTGGCTGGGCGAATTGCAAACCACGCCCCGTAAAACTCTGAAATGTTTTGTAGAGCCGCCATTTTATTATCCTCGCATTAGCATTATTAGCATTAGCATTCGCCCATAGCACAAACACAGAGAGACTAACTTATGACAACACAAAAGAAAACATGGGAACGGTGGAGATGAGGAGATGAGGAGGTGTCGGCGCTTCTGGCGATTTACTCGGAAGGCTTCAGTAGCAGCAGCTTCTACTGAAGCCAGTCCCCAACTCCGGGGACTTCCGGCCGGGGACTTCGGGTGGCAGTATACGCCGTGAAGTTGTTTGCGGCCTGCCAGTAAACGCAAAGCAGAAGAAGACGAAGTGACGTCAGCGGCTTCATTTGTGTAATCTTCCCTCAGGGAAAAGTATTCCGGTGTGAACGCGATCGGCTCTTAGTTCCATAGGGGAACTAAGTGCTGGGAACTAAGTGCTGGGAACTAAGTACAGCAAAGTACTTGGTGTGAACGCGGCTAACGTGGGCGGGTGTTACCGTTTGGTTATTGGCTATTGGCTAATGGTTGCCCAATACAAAAAAACAGTTGTGATATCACAACGTGGCCAAACCTGATTAGCTCATTTTCAGACAGGTTTTATAAACAGGTGGATCAGGAAACAAAAGAGACAATCTTTTTTCCTGACACTAAGCGAATCCCTTAACACACTGGGGGGACATTTTTGTGTATAAAAGACATAAAAAAGTAATTCTGTGACCTTTAACATTTTGTCTGTCAACAGTTGATGTTGATAAACAGTATTTTCATGAACAGATGAATAGGTTTGTTTTGGACCCACAGTCATGGAGCAATATCTAAAGAGGAACATGGTTTTATTTTATTGAGCATGTTTTATTGTCCCATTAAATATATATATTTTTAAATGTTATCAAGAAAATGTCGTATATGGAAAGATCTAATGTATTTTTTTTATATTTTGATGTTAATTGTACTATTGCAAAAATGATTTAAGGGCCATCGGGAGCTCTCCTTTTAATATTGGTCTTAACCAGATGTAGCATTGTTATTTATAATTATTAAAATGGGATTAGGGTCTTTTTAAAAACGAAAACTGTAAGTTCTATGAAACACTTTTGGAAGACTCAAAGGTCCATGGTAGTCAAGCCTCTTTTCCCTCATCCTTTTGATTGTAAATTATAATAAGGTTTTCATTGACAACATGACTAGCTTTCCCTAACTGTGTATAACAAGCATTATCTCTGACAGGACGGGGATCACCTGCTGAGGCGTCCTGCCTACAGCCAGCCCAGCATCATGCCTCGCAAACAGTGGGTGGTGGTGAAGACCGAACGCATGGAGGACGACGACCTCATCGTGGTGTCCGGGGAGGAGGGGGGAGAAGACGAGGAGGACGAGGAGGAGAGGGAGATGGAGCTGGCCCGAGAGAGGGAGAGAGGCAACTTCAACATCTCCAACGTTAGGAGCCTTTCAGCCGACCTGCCAGCCAGAGCAGGGAGTGACATGGACTCACAGGTGAGCTGAAGTCACTCTAAAGCAGGGGTGTCAAACTCAAGGCCCGGGGGCCAAATCCGGCCCGCAACTTCATTTTATGCGGCCCCACAAGAGCTTGCAAAGAATATAATATGCTTGTTATACGGTTACATGGCGAGTTACAGAAGCACGTTGCCCATACATGGAGCACGTTGCATCTCAATTTTTTCTTCTAAATATGCCTATTTTCTCAGAATTTGCCCTTTTCTCAGAGTTGACTTTTTTTTCAAAATGTTACTTTAAAAAGAAAAAAATTCTTTTAAAATCTTTTTGTGACATTCTCACTGAAGAGACTTGCAATTATTTGCCCTAGACTTCTGCTTTCAGACCGAGTTAATTATGAAGTTATTACCCTATCCGATAATAATCCTATGCAGAGGCAATAATGTAATATATAATACATTATTTTATATATATGTATTTTTATATAATCTTAAAGTTACAACCGGCCCTTTGAGTGCAACCATAATGCGAATGTGGCCCGTGATGAAATTGAGTTTGACACCCCTGCTCTAAAGGCACATCGTGAAGAGATTTATGAAGTGATTCCATTTCTATTTGTAACATTTGCCACCATTAAGGGGCGCCAACGTTTCAAATTGCACACAAAGAGGTTAAAACAGCTTCTCTCTGCATCTGAACTATTTGTATAAACCTTTATGGATAAATGCAGCATATAAGACTTGCCCTGCACTGAGTGTCCAACATGCAGGTGTTAGAGAAGTCTTTTAAACACTGGAGATTAATTCTGAGTCTAAACATGCAAAATCTAAGCATTTAAACAGGTTCAACTCCCCGTTCTCCTTGTGTCCCCAGGTGGACTACTGCCAGTCTTCAGAGGACTACCTCAAGTTTGAAGGCAGTTTAATGGACCAGACTCTGGCTCAGCACCTCCATGACAGCGCGGCGGGTCAGAGCCAGAGCGCTAACCGAGCCGTGTCGGCGCTGCTGGGCCAGGTCCAGTCTGCAGCCTCGGCCCGGGCCCAGCTCTTCCCCCTGGACATGCAGGGGAACCAGATCGTCCTCTACAGCCAGGCCTCTGGGCTCTCTCTGGACGGGGCCCCCCCTCCCCTGGGGATGGCAGGCGGTATGATGGGAGGAGCCTCTTTCAAAGGGCCCAGCCTGGAGCACGGCGCAGTCCATTTGTCAGTGCAAGGCGGCCTAGGAGTCGATGGCATGGACTGTGGGGGGATGGGAGGTGGCGGCAGTAACAGCGCCACTGGGGGTTCTGGGAAAGTGTTTATGTGCCACTGCGGTAAGACCTTCACCCACAAGAGCATGAGGGACCGCCACATCAACATGCACCTGGACCTGAGGCCCTTCCACTGCCCCGTCTGTGCCAAGAAGTTCAAGATGAAGCATCACCTGACGGAGCACATGAAGACCCACACGGGCCTCAAGCCGTACGACTGCCTCGGCTGCGGGAAGAAGTTCATGTGGCGCGACAGCTTCATGAGGCACCGCTCACACTGCGAGAGGCGCGGCGGGGCGGGGGAGGGCGGCGAGGGAGGGAGAAGAGGGGGAGGGGAGGATGGGCACGATCTGATGTCCTCTCCTCACCTCCTCCTGTCTGCAGGTGAGGGAGGACAGGGCGGGGTTCTGGGAGGAGGGGGAGGGGGAGGGAGAGGAGGCGTGTCGGTTTCTTCTCAGCATTTTTCCAACAGTGTTCTGTCGCCAGCAACAGGAAGCAGCAGCAACGGTGTGAACAACATGGCCGCCGCGGGGGCACTGCTAGGGGTCTCCCAGAGTCAGGGCGCAGGGATGTTTGCCGCTCTAGGGTTGGGTCGAAGTGTGTGTGAAGAGGACGTGTGTGAAGTCAGTGCTAATGATAGCAGCGTGACCTAAACCAGAAGTGTGTTAGGTCCAACGGGAGCCTCTTTGTCAGGTGTCTTGTTCCTGATTTAAATGATAGAAAATACACTTTGAACTGCCAACACCCAGTATTTCAAACAGGAAGTGGGTATTTTGGCAAAGAATCGAGGATCCTGTTGGACACAGGCTGAAGAACCTGAACATATTTGTGGAAAATTGGGACTCTGGATGCTAGTCAACTGCCGAGAAGCTTGTGAAACAGATCTGCGGTTGTGCCATCACAAGATATCTTTCCTCCTAATAGTAACCTCATTAAAGAAGGAGCTTTGACTCAGAGAGTAAGCTATTGTTTCAAAAAGCCCAGAAGTTTATTTTTTGGAAGAATGCTTAGCGTGTTGAGTGGAAACCAAAAATGAAGACAGTGCTTCACTAGCTATCAGTAGAGTAAAACAAATGGCTGTTCTAATCTGCTGTTCTGCAGTGATGTATTATAAGGAACCACAGTCACATGATTGTATTCAAACAAGCCTACAGGAGAAAACACTCTGCACAAAAGAAAAGAAGTGCTAAAGTTGCAGATATGTTTCTCCTTGGTACATTTTCTCCTCAGTTTCCCATGTACCTGTTAGCACTGCCACGTTGCTTTGAGACTCTACGGTGCTGCTTCACCTGAAGCCCAGACTGGATTACAGTGAAAGGAACAATCGAGTTTCCTCATCACAAGGGAACACTGTTTGTCTTTCGGCTTCTTATTTACCAACCTGTACAGCCTGAAAGCTAAAGTCCACGATTACTTTTTTTTTTTAGACTGAATGTTACGTTAGTTAAAGTAGCAAATGAAAAGAAAAGATCTGTTTTTAACACAAACACTACCTGTACCTGATGAGTTCAACACTTGCCCTGTGGAGATTTAAAAGCAGGAGGAAGTAGAATTTCTCATTGCTTTTACTTTCTAGTTCTCATGCTTTGTGAAATATATTATTACTGTAAATATATAGAAATATATGTCATCAGACCTGGGACAAATGCTAACTTGTAGTACTGGTGCGTTTGCTACAGTGTGGTCTGCGTTAGAAGTGAGTTAGCTGTAGAGAAAGGGTTCTGCACTGCCTAAACACATTATCTTAACCCACAGTGCGTCTCTCTGATAATTCAACGAGGATTATTTGAAGCTAGCAGCGGTAGATGGCGGTCTTATTTAAGCTATACAGTGTATAGTGTGTTTACAAGCGTACCTCCTCTGAGTGGCTGACAGAACAGAAGTGATGGAGCCACATTCAAAAAGGAAGCCTTCTTTCCTCAGTAGCTGTAAGGCATACAAAGAAGTCAAATAGCTCGTTTTTTCTCATTAGATTTAATTTATTTGACTGTAGATTTTTGTTTTTGTTTTTGCGATATCTTTAACAGTATAGTAGAGTAGTGCAGGTTGACTTTTTATTGATCAGAGGTCAGCAGTTCTCCTCTGGTCGTATTTATAAGCACTGATTTTGGTTTTGGTCCAACACCTAATATAAATTATTTAAAGATGGGTTTGATTCACATAAAACACATTTTCCAGATGAATATATTAATTTCAGGTAATGTTAGGATAAGCGACGCTTTGATTTCACTTTGGTGAAGTACCTACAGAACACTTTTATTCCAGGAACATGCTCAAAAATATATAACTAGCCAAACATGCTGAATATTCTATTTAATTTTCAGTGGCATATTAAATGGAATTACAAAAAAAGTGTGCTCTCAAGATGCCGAATAACACTTTGTGTAGTTTAAACCTCACAGGAATGTAATGTCTTTATAGAGGTACACTATATCATGTTATCGATTACAGTTACAGCTAGATTGCAAAATATTTGTTCACCTCCACCTTGTTTTTCATTTTAAATTGTCCAATTATCATTTCAATAGTAGTTTCTCTTCATCATCAAGACACTACACCCTGTTTATGTACATTATAACATGTTTTACAATGTGCTGTGTGTCTTTTTAAGGTGTAAGTCACATTTTAATAGATCCGCCTGTTTTAAATGAACTATCGACAAATATGGTTTTATGTTTGTGATGAAATAATATTCACCTTCAGAAAGGCGGTGATTTAGAGATGATGCTAATAATGTGTGTTTTTAAGATGTGTGTCTGTACCAGTGTAGCTACAGCACAGGACAGTGAGTGCTGAAAGAAATATGACACATGACCTCTTTAACATTCGACATGCCTTCAGAGATGTTTTACAGTTGCGTAGAGCAAAGAGATAAATGATCGATATGTTTTACCTTCTGTGAAGTCTGGATATGGATATTTTTTTACAAAGGTTTGGAGCCGGGACAAAATGAAAGGACTGTTTGTACGTGTTCAGTGTAACCTCCAGTGTTTCCTCTATGACTGCTTCTGTTGTGTTTTTGTTTCACATTTGCTCTGTTTGTGTAGTCCTCCGCTGAACATTTACAGAGGAAACACAGGATGATTGTTAAAGGAGAACGTGCCCGAGACGGGGCGGAGCGTGGAGTTATCTGAAGGGCGCCTACCCAGAAAACAACCATACAGAAAACTCTGACTGCCAGGGAATGTAGGTGAGAAAGATGAGAACATTTATTATTTTGTATATCCTTCAACAAACATGACACATGAAGAGGTGTTTTGTGGTCAGGCTCAGTCCGAAAAATGGGAGTGAAGACTACTGGAAGAATACATCCAATTATTGAAACAGAGGGTGTTTCTCAATGTCGAGTACGCTTGCTTGGTAGCACATGTCTTCCGAGCGTCTTGCTTCAGAAGCGAGGCAAGAATACTTCCTAGCCTCGGAAAGCGAAGAGTGGAACAGGCTAGCAAGTGTGCAGGTGTGCGTCACATGAGAGGCCCCGCCTTACATTTTCCGCCACAGATTTGGGGAAATTGGTCCGTGCGCAAAGCATTGTGGGGATTTTAAGACCGCGGAGTCTACACATGTGCAGCCTCGAAATGTCTCGCTACGAAGTACGCCGGGCTCGGTAGATTTCCAAGTATGCTGGACATTGGAACAGTACTTCGGCGGCACTCGATGACGTAGTATGCTTGAAATAGTGGCTCTGGAGCAGCTTTACTCGACATTGAGAAACACCCAGGGTGCGTTTCACTTCGGTTAAATGGATCCCTTGCGTCCCTCACTTGCGTCGTTTCCCTGCGACTAGTCCCTCCCACCAGGGAAGTCATGGAGAGACGCAAGGAAACCACGAGAAGCAGGGGCTGCGTCTCAGGTCGACTATTTTCATTTCCTCGGTCGTCGGTCGTCGGTATCACCGGGAGTTGATTTGTCTGCGCCATCTTGAGTAGCGTCCCATGGCTCTTATTTCTGCCGGAGGACCGAGGATTGAGGAGCGAGGAGCGATAATGGAGGAGCCATAACCGATGCGCTGCATCATCCTATCAGTGCGCGATACACAGTAAGGGGGCGGGGCGAGTGTCTGAGGATTTCACCGGGGGATGGTCTGGTAGTTCCTCGATTATCGCTCCTCCGTTATCGCTCCTCGGTCCTCCGGCACAAATAAGGCCACTGGGACGGTACTCAAGATGGCGCAGACAAATCAACTCCCGGTGATACCGACGACCGAGGAGCGAGGAAATGAAAAATAAGAGAAGTGAAACGCACCCCGTGATAGTCATAGGTTCTTCCTGTGTCATGAAAACTGGCACAGATTTAAACTTGGATTTTAGAGAAAGACCAGCAGTTATCATCTTATTAACTGAGTGATGTGCACAGCAAGAGTTCACTATTTGTGACAATTACAAAAAAGTGCAACTAAAAAGAATATGAATTGTGCCAAATCAGGAAGTGTATATTCAACTTCTTAAATGATGATAAAAACTAGACCCAAAACCAAGTGTAATTCATTGAAAAGAATCCCATGATGGGTGTGTAGTTTGTATGTTTTCAGCAGCTCTGAAGCACACTGAACAGTTTTTGAACAAACATACAGTTTACTCTAGATTACAATCAGTCAGATGGTTTCTTGCACCTTGTGTTATTTGAATAAGTGATAGAAGAGCTGTGAGAAATAAAGACGGTAGGATGTGTGTACAGAGCCGAAAGGTGTCGCTGAATACTGTATTGAAGTATTTTAATTATTTTTTTACATTCCTCAAACCGTTACATAACATTTAACATGTCTTCTGACCAGTTGATTGTTGAACAGAAGATGACGGCTGTCTATAGACATTTCGATGTAAATCCTGAGTGGTACTAATAATATAATTCTACCGCAGATCAATATTCACCTCTGCTCTGTATCAAAATAAAGGATTCATACATTATTTGGTGAGAATAATGGACTTTGTATGTCTTTCATTTCTGTTTAAATCTTGACAAATATAAATAAATCTTTGTTTCATACTATAAAAATGTATTTTGAATAGATGTATTTTGAAGAACAAGTCTCATTAAGAAACAGAGGCTGTAAACATTACAAAAATATCATTTATTTATCAAAATTGAAAAACAAAACCATTCATAGTGGATGGATCACCTCTGCATAGATGATGCCTAGTATCTGTGATAACTACATTCCTTTGAGAAGTCTGCTTACTCCAAAATATCATTTTCAATCGGAAAATGTATAAACATTGGATTCAGGGCAAAAGACAGACTTAGACTTAAAGAGCTTAAGGGCTCCATTAAATGAGGGCAGGACCACTGGCTGTGATAAAGGGAAATAATGCATCAATTGATGGCGATCTTAAGTTCTACATTGTATTTTACAACTAAAGAAAACCTAAAATGACCAGAAAACTCACAAAAGACATCATAATGCTTTTGCCAATTTGTTTCAAGTTTAATGGCCAAAAGATGTTCTGAATACACAGTGTAATGACAGGTAGGAACAACTCTGAAAATAACGATAAGTTGAATGAAACCTAATCGATGTATGGGTGAGAATGAAAGTTTGGTGAGTTTAGATGTGGGCTTGGCTTAATACACTTAGTTATAGGGGCACATGTCCAAATGATGAGTGTCGTGCTTAGACAGAGCAGCATCAAATAAGATGATTTAACTTGATCTCTCTCTCTTTTGTTTTGAGTCATAGGAGTGTGTGCTTTAGTTCCTTAAAGGATAAGGCCTTAGTCAACAAAGACCAAAACCACTAATGTGTTCGTCCATCTTTATCCTTTAGGTTACTGTGCTTTTGTTTGGGACTATTTTTAGCCGCGGAATAGTACAAATATAAAACTCTATTGAATATGTCAGGCAGCAGCAGGACAGTATGTGGGTCCTAAGATAAACTACAGTCCATGTTCAATTTAAAGAAGGAACATGTGACCCAGTGGGGCTCTTTTTGTGTAGCTTTCAATAGATTTTAGACACAAATGTGTATCATTCTTCCATACAGAGTTTAGTAACAATTCTCTGGGGTTGGTCTTTTCATGGGATCTGTTAATAATAAGTAAAGTAAAGAATATTGCTTGACATCCTTATAACCTTTCTATATCAGCCTTGTCCAAATGTGTACTTTTAAAATGTCAAAACTCTGAGACCTATATAGCTTTCCTGCAGGACTCATAGATCTCAATAGAAATATTAACATTAAACTTTATTATAAACCTAAAAATAAAAATATGTGTTGAGGTAAAACATAACAATCATTTTGTTTTAAATTGTTGTCCATAATCACTGCCGGTCTCCAACCGGAGAACACAGCTCACGCACATCATAGGTAAAAAATAAAACAATGTCAAAACTCCTTTTTAATCCCCTCTCTCCTTTGTGACAAAAAGATATTGAAATATAAAAATGTAAACAAACTAGCGGTAAGCCCTGGCCAGTCGAGTGTCAGTGAAAACAATCCGTTGCACAGTTCATGTTTTCAGGCACTGGTATCCATCTTTAAGCACACAAAGAAAAGTTGACGTTGGGGGACGATCATCCCAAGACAAGCAGTCTTTCCTCTGCGTTCACAGCGCCAACAAACTCATTTCAATGCTACTAGTGTTACACTGAAAGGCAGGAAGCACTTTGCCAGAAGTTTGGATCAGCCAGTTGATCTGGATTAGGTCACCTTTAGTGACACAGAGGACAGGGGACATGTGGGACATCAACGCTCCTCTGCTGGGAGAAAAGGACCACCACTTGATTTCCCCCCAAAACCTGCCAGGTTATACAGCTCTCTTTCAAATGTGATGTTATGATTATTTTAATTCAAGCCTTCTCAAAAATATTGGCTGATATTATATTTAAATTGTATACTAAATTCTTAGCTTTCCAAATACTTTCCCCCCCCCAAAAAAGTTTGAGCCTTTTTTCCTCTTCTTACAAACCGGCACAAAAGGCCAGTCCTGAAAAAAGTGTGAAGAATCTTGCAGTCCAGTGAGAGGTCAAAGGTGAAAGGTTATTCTGAGTCTGACAGGATGATGACCTCTTCAGGGTCACACTGGGTGGCCACGTTGACCTGGAAACACAAACACACACAGTACAGTTTGATCAGCGCTCATAATGAAACACCTCGGAGGAGAACATCTTTTTTTATTAATGAACTATTTCTACGAAAGATTTTCTCTCTTATTAAAACTCTTTATTTCCGTAAGTTCTTGCTGTAAAAGGAAGTTTGCTGTACACTGTGCTGAACATATCTACATCTAGCAGGAAGTACAATTACTGATCATAAATAGAAATTGATTGGTTCCTCCTATTTATAAAAAAAAATAAAAGAAAGTGTAATAAAAAGATCTGTACAAATAAGAGCCTCAAGTGACAATGTGATCAAGGACAAATACTCACCAAAATACTCACAATAAGTGGGTACTGTGACATGGAAAAGGATGGGAATCACCCGTAACACATACAATATAAACATATGCATAAGAAAAAATGATTTGTTTGACATTATTTAGAATATGAATCATGATCAGCACACCTGAAATATATACTGGTCACTAGAGTAAACATGTGCAGTGCATTCACTCATTCCTGATCTGTGCGGGCCTCACCTTGTTTTTCTTGGGCGGCGGTGTGGACTGGGAGCTGCTGACTATTTCCCGGGTTGGAGTGCTCGCTCGGGTTAACTCTTCGCGCTGTGGAGAGCTGCAGGTCATATCCAGAGGGATATCCACGTCACTGAGGCGTGGATGTAGAGTGGGAGAGAGACAAAGCATTAGGGAGAGAGAAGTGACGAGGTCCAATCAGAAATGGATCCAGAGCTACATTATAATTCATCAAAGAGTCCTAGAGCTTCAACTTTTGAAATAAGCCTCCATGTCACGGTTACCATCTTTGAAAGTGGCATTTAAAAATGTGGTTTGTTATTCTATATTGCAAGTAGTGGCTAGTTTCTGTTCATTGAGAGTACACCGGTGAAAGTGAATCATTCATTTGAGATCCGGTCGAACAGGTTACCCCCTCGCAGCAGGAAACAGGAAGCAGCCAACAGTGTGCCTGTACCTGTCGTGGATGAGTATGTGCTTTGAGTTTCGGGAGTTCCCGGATATCATTTCCTCCCTCTTCCTCTTCTGGCTCCTCGTGGCTCTGATGCTGGGCGGCGGCGACGTGCCATTGGTCCGCGTGTTGCCATTTTCTACGATGACTACTGGCGACAGCGGCACAGTCCCCCCATTGGCTGCTGCTGAAAATACGTCTGCAGCGTCCTTAGTGCCTTTGCTGGTGCTCACAGGCACGACTGAAACCTGATTGGAGGAATCTGCGGGCTCCTCTAATGCTGAGGGGACGCCATTAGACAGCGGCGTCTTCTCCTCAGTCTTCATGGGCTCTGATTGGCTGGGGCTCTGTCTAGGGGAGGGGAGGTCAGACAGCGGAGAGACTTGGGAGCCGCTGTCCTCAGAAAGAGGACTGAGTCCACTTGACGGCCCCTCGTCGTTTCCTTCTTTATCTCCGGTAGCGCTTCCTGCTAACTGGTCCGTCTGGTCCTCCTTGTCGGCAGCGTCACACGCAGGTTCTGCCTCGTTACCGTCCTCCTCATCATCATCTGTACAAAGAGGGAAATTAGTGACATTTGCAACCGAGAAACTCAGGAGACATGTGTCCCTAATCGAGCCGTTCCTAACCCAATATCATCGGAGAGAGAAACCCAAAAATAAACCCAAATATGTTTTAGGCGCATGTTGACATTAGCAGGACACCAAACACATGAACCATCACAATTTGAACTCTGACCTCCAGCTTGCTGAGTGCTGGCCTGGATCTCCTCCTCGATGTCAGTGTCTGACGACTCATCTTCTTCTTCATCATCATCATCCTCCTCCTCCTCCACCTCTTCTTCTTCTTCCTCCTCCTCCTGTGCATTGCCGTTCACCTTCTTTTCTTCTTCTCCATTTTCTGATTTGTTGGCCTGAAATAGATAGGACATGTAAAAGTCAGAGTTTGATCTTATTTGCTGAAAGTTGCCCTTACATTACGGCTGTCGAGCGGCACTGAGAGGAACAGCAGATAAGGTACGCTTATACTATAGAATCCCCCCACTACGGTGCCTTCATGTGTTGATAGAACGTTCTGTACGATTTGAGTCATTACACATAAATAAGAAAGCGTCAGCACGCTGAAAGCAGCAGGTGATTCTCCTGCTCCATACCTTTTTGTCTTTGCCATCTTTCTCCAGTCGTTTGGCCCTCTCCTGCTCCTCCGTGTCATCCTGCTTGACAGCGAACTTGGTGATGACCTCATCGAGACGGGACATGGCCGTTTCTCTGTTCGAACGAAGCTTCCGCAGCAGGGAGGTGTCCGACAGAGCCGGGTCTGAGGCTGTAGAGGGGGTTGGACAATAAATTAGTCTGATTGGCTATAGATAGAAACAATTACAAGTACGAATCGGGTGAGCGTCAGGGGAGTCTCAAAAAACCCACACACGAATGCACAGCGATCCGTGCACAGAAAGCGGGTTGTGTTTGCAGGTTCAGGGGATTTAAACGGAAAACAAATACGTGAGGATCAAAAATACATATGTAAAACTTTTTTCTGTATTTCAATTTTATTTACATGTATATGAAACGGAGCCCATTTGTGTGTGCATTGAAAAACACAAGTGTGGACCATGAAATACAAGTGTGAATCCTTCTGTGTGCATGTGTGTATTATGAGACTGTTCTGAGCCCATAACAAAGAACTGTTGCTTTAGCATACACCATTTCAGTTTATAGAAAATAGTTAATGTTGCGCTTCTGTTATATTGTTGTTTGTTCTAAACGGTTTAGTTCAACAAAAATGTGGTGTAATTACCGTCACATTTGTGTTAATAACCTAGCTTTCAGTAAAGTGAGAATACTGTCAGTCTGCCACAGCTTCAGCAGACAGACCTCCTCCCTTGAACCTTACCGGCCTTGTAGGTGTCAGTGAAGCGCGAGCCGAAGTTGTACACCAGGTCCAGGTGACGCCTTTCCTGCATGCGGCTCCCGGTCTCTCTGAAAGCCTCCAGGGCGATCTGGTTCAGCAGTTTCCGGGTCAGGCACAGGCTGTGGCGCTCGTTGGCGCGCAGCACCTGCTGGAGGATGTCATGGTAATCCGGAGGGTTCTTCTGCGCCTCAGGACTGTTGATGAAGCGCTCAATCTGACAGGAGGAAGGAACATAGGGTAAGGAATCAGGAGCATATCAAATTCAACCACATAGAAATAGAGTAATAGGAAATATAACAGCTTCCAACCTAAGTCTATATTACAAACACCAGACTTCTTGATCTCAAATTCTGAAGATCCTTTTTCAAAACTATTAAGATTCAACACATTTTAAGGTTCTGTCATTTTCTGTTTTGAATTGTGCTCTATGTATTTGTCAAATCTAGCTGATAGTAATAACATCTATTTCATGCAAGATGGATGTTAGCTGTAGGAGGCTCATATTATATGTGAAACGAATACTGCTGACATCAAGATATCGCTGAGAAGGTTAGAGGTTATTGCTAATATATTGGTTAGTTAGACTAATAGTACACTCAGTTTATCCCAGTGTTTGACTTTCATTCCAACACGTATAACTATTGAAACCAACACCCACCCTCTTGTTGATCTCGGGGTAACGGGTGCTTTTGTAGCTGATCTTCTGCTCCATGACTCGGCCGGTTAGCGTGTCGCAGCTCTTTAGTTCACACAGCTTTTCATAAATCTTCATCATCTGGAGGAGGAGAATAGGACAGTAAGAGAGTTAGGACAGGTGTGATTATAATCATCTGGTGCTATGGTTCTTTTGAAAGTGTCAGCAGGAGCCCCAGCCTGACCTTGTGTTTCAGCTTGTGTTCCTGGATGTACGAAGAGCCCTCATTTCCAAGGTCGTCCAGACTCAGCTCGGCCTGCTGCAGGCGGCAGATCTCATCGTTGTAAAGCTTCAGGAGGTTCTCCAGGTAGGCTATCTGAGAGTCATTGAGTAAAGACACGAAGGGTCAGGTGTGTTTGCTCACAGAGTTCATATCCTAAATGTAGACGTTTAACCCGGGTTGTTTGGCTTTACAACTCTCAAGTTGGTCAGGGGTGAAGTTCAAAACAAATAATATATATTTTGTGATTGGTTAATGGTTTCTAACGCTACCGAGTAAATCAGGTGACAGTACTCCCTATTAATAAAGCACTAATTGTGGCCATAAAAAACAAAATACATCACAAGGCCATTTTGCTGAACAGTGAAATGAATTATGGGTATATAACCACATTTACAAATAACTTCCCTAGTTTTGGAATCATTAAACGTTTCCTTTATCCTGATTACAACTGATTATATGGGCAATTCAGTGGTTATTGTTTATTCATACTTTTAAATATATTGTCCTCTTTTTACTTGTTTCAGAAAACATTTCATAAACACTGAAAACATGACTATTAAAAGAAATAAACAGCATAGTTATATTAAGGTCATTATGATCAACTAATCACTAACCTGTTTTCTGGATGCCCTCTTTGTCTTTTTCTCTGCTTCCTGGTCCTCCTGCAGCCCTGAGGTGGATGGTTCCTTATCCTCGGCTGCCGGGTTCACCCCTCCGTCTTCCTCGTCCATCTTCACTTTAGTCTCGTCTTCATTTTTTACCATAAAAGAGTTAGACCGGAAAGAAGTTGATGTTGAGGTAGAAGGTCGGGGTTGAACCTTGGATAGGGTCAGCCTCCTCTTGGCTGAATTCTGCTTGAATGCAGTGCACAGTTCAGAGATGTAGACAAAGGCTTTGGCACGGTTGGCCTGAGCGCGAGTCAAACATCGTCCCAAGGTGTTCCTGAACTCCACCGATGACAGATAGCCGGGGGAGGCCTTGGCATGTTTGGTTTGGAGAAAAGTTAAGACCTCAGGGCAGTCCTGGGTGAGAACGGTGCAGTGCTCCACAAACTAAGAGGAAAGAAAATATGAAGGATTAAAGGTTTTTATAAAAAAATCAATAAAAACACAACCACTATCAGCATATGGGATTCAGGTGTGTCTCGTTCACATCCTGTTTTGATGTATTCTCAAGGAAATGACTACTCTCTGTGTATGACGACTATTGTCAAGAGTTAAGATGGAAGTTTTGCACATCTAATCAAACTTGTGGTCAGGTGCTTGATACAAAGATCTCTGCAATGACTAATGTAATAATATCACCATGTCTTTACGGTAATAAATAAAAAAATGAACCAGCCAAAGGTTAATATAGCTTGGACTGTACATTTGTCTAGAGTTCAACCCCTGTTATTTGCAGAAAACCTACCTAATATAATAATCTCTGAAGTTCATGCAACAATACAAAAAGCACCGTTATGACACAATGACAAAACACTTAATATGAACTCACTTCCGTAAACAACTTCTGGTTGGTGGCCTGCAGAACCTGTGGGTTCTTCTTGGCAGAGGCAAAAGGTGACTGTGTAATGTGGGTAGGGGCAGGCTGCGGAGCTCTGGGGGGGGAGATGAGTTTGGCTTTGAGCTGGTAGGATGAGGTGGAGGCAGAGCAGGAGGGTTGAGGGATATCCTCTTCATCGTCGTCATCATCAAGGACTATTATCTTATCTGCCATCAAGGCGGGAGCCACGGCCATCCAAACTGTCAGTGATTTCTGATTTCAGAAAATACAGGAAAAATGTTGATAAGGTCACCTGGAAGCTGAACATTAAACTTAAGTACATGTTGGTGCTCATAATATATTGCTTTTATTTAAAGAATATATTAAACGCAGGGCTTTTACTCCACACCCAAATATAGCTATTTCCACTTCTTAAGATAAATATCTTAATAATTGTTCCACTACTGGTATTAACACACTGAAACACGACCATAAGCCTGTGATGTGCTAGCAGTACATAATGTTGTATATGGCTTTAAGTGAAACTAAAAGGCGACGTGACAGAATGTTGATAACAGCACAACAGATGGCAAATGAGATACAAGCTATGGTTAAGAAATAAAGGTTTTGACTACCACACACTAATATGACACACTCACACATACTGACCTCTTGTTTACGAGCGACTTCACGTGAAGACAAAAAGGGAAGTTTTTCCACGATCCACTATTATAATGTTGTGTTCGAGTTAGCTTTAGCATTAGCTAGTTAGCAAGTAAGTGAGCGAAGTACGAAAACAATCGACCCAGAAGAGAAGCCTACATGATGTTTTTAACATAACTCACAATAAACATAAATCCATGATACTATTTAAAACCGTACTTTAATCCCGCATACTTTCTTTTAACCAAAACAACGCTAGTTAACTTCGCTATGCGTCGAATATGGAAAGCTCTTTGTCGAAAGTGCATGAAGTGTACCCGCTAAAGTGAGAGCAGCACCGATGCCTCTGATTGGATGATAGATGGTACAGTCAGTAAAAGCGTTGGCCATTGGGTGGCTTTCGTTCGGTGAGAAAAAAAAGTATAGTTTATGTATTTATTAGCTGTATTAATAAATATACAACATAGCGGCGCGTGAGGCTCAGGTTTGGGAAGGCTAAATAACTTGTTTTTACGAGAGGCGAAGTCCCTCCCCTTCCGGTGGGACTCATGGGACTTTATTTCGGAAAAAGTTTGCATTGAAGTCAATGGAGAGAGAAAGATTATCTTTCGATCCCGTTTGAATTGTGCCACGAATTACACATATGATGTATGTCAATCTTAAATAATAATTTCCATGTAAAAAAAGTCACAGTTTGTCGTAAAACTGTTGAAATATAAGACTATGAAAAATACGCAACTAGAAAGACTACAAATCCCAGAGTCGCGTAAGTGATGTCATAACTGTTTTCCTCCACTAACGGCCCCTACACACGGTGGCGGGCGTTGACGCTTCAACGCTTCTGCCCATTCACTTTGAATGGGGTGACGTCACGATTCGCCGAACTGCATTGCGGAAGCAAAGCGTAGCTTCTCTCGCGTTGCTCGCTTCAAAAGTAGAGCAATGTTCTACTTTTGACGCCTCAACGGAGGCGTCAGCCAATCGAATCATATGCCAGTACAAGCTCTAGCCAATCAAACCGCGTGCTTGTGTGTCTGGGGCGGGAGATTCATGTGATTGGTTGTTGGTCGAGCTTCAGACACACCCGCCGGCAAGCGTCAACACCCGCCGCGGTGTGTAGGGGCCGTAACGGCCCGTCCACACTACAGCTTCAAAAAAAGCTTGGAGCTGGGCGTGTATGAAGCTTAGGGATTTTTTGCGAGCACCGCGACCAACAACCTATCACATGAATCTCCCGCCCCCGACATACAAAGCAATAGCAATGTTAAAACGAAGTAAACTGGATATAAAATCCCCAAACAGGCGAAAACCTACCCGTTTCACCCACTGTCTCTGCCACCTCCCTCCATGCCTGGTTCCTCCGGTTGTATCCCGGTAAGTTAATAGGGACTGGTCAAACAAAACCGGGTGATTTTCTACGGCGATAATTAGTTTCTCCTCCGTCTTTTTTTGAAATATAGAAATGAACGGCGGGATATCTCTCCCAGCTTAGACGCGGTTTGATTGGCTAGGGCTTGAGCTGTCAGATTTTCAGACTCAGGATTTGATTGGCTGGCGCTGAACTTCTCCGGCTTCTCCAGCTTCCCCGGCGTCAGAAGTTGAACAATTTTCAACTTTTGAAGCCGGAGACGCTGGAGAAGTTCAGCCAAGCTACCCACAATTCAGTTCGGCGAAAAGCGAGGCAACGTGACGTCACCCCATTCAAAGTGAATGGGCAGACGCGTTAGAAGCTTTTTTTGAAGCTGTAGTGTGGACGGGCCGTAAGAGATAGCTAAGATCAGCGCCATATAGATAGATATATGGCGCTGGCTAAGATAAGATAACAAGATGCCTGTGTGCTTAGTAGCCTACCAGGTTGTTATCATAGCTGTTGCCCGTGAATTGAATGTTCATTTCTCTACCATAAGCCGTCTCCAAAGGCGTTTCAGAGAATTTGGCAGTACATCCAACCGGCCTCACAACCGCAGACCACGTGTAACCACACCAGCCCAGGACCTCCACATCCAGCATGTTCACCTCCAAGATCGTCTGAGACCAGCCACTTGGACAGCTGCTGCAACAATCGGTTTGCATAACCAAAGAATTTCTGCACAAACTGTCAGAAACCGTCTCAGGGAAGCTCATCTGCATGCTCGTCGTCCTCATCGGGGTCTCGACCTGACTCCAGTTCGTCGTCGTAACTGACTTGAGTGGGCAAATGCTCACATTCGATGGCGTCTGGCATGTTGGAGAGGTGTTCTCTTCACGGATGAATCCCGGTTTTCACTGTTCAGGGCAGATGGCAGACAGCGTGTGTGGCGTCGTGTGGGTGAGCGGTTTTCTGATGTCAATGTTGTGAATCGAGTGGCCCATGGTGGTGGTGGGGTTATGGTATGGGCAGGCGTATGTTATGGACGACGCCATTCACCACACCAAAATGGTACAGCAGAGAGAAGCTGGTGAACTCTATATGATATGAGCAGATGCTTATTGATAGAGAGTGGGTTACCAGACAAGCTATGGAACTACGCTATGCAGACTGCAGCTTTTGTAAGAAACAGGTGCTACAGCAGGCGCACAAAGAAAACGCCATACGAGTTGTTCACAGGAAAAGAACCAAATGTATCCATACAACATGTTTTGCTTACAAACAAGAAAAAGGGAAGCTAGACTCTAGATGTGAGCAAGGGGTTTTCATTGGCTATGATAAAAACAGTCCAGCTTATCTGATGTATTACCCAGAAACAGAGAAGGTGCAAAAGCACAGGAGGTTGGTGAAATTCACAACCAAAAGCGCAAACGAAAAGGAAACACAAACATCTGAATCACACATAGAATGTGGTCATGAGGATGCACACTCCAGGGCCATAGGTCGATATAAATGTAGAAAATGTATCAAATCATGGTATTCAGATGTGTGTGCCTGAGACTTTACTTGAAGAGACTGAATGTACACAGCCGAGTAAAGCCACAGAGACTGTAACCAAAAGGTATCCACAGAGACACAAAAGGAGACCAACTCATCTACAGGATTTTGAGACTGAGGATGCAGAGGACAAAGCACACACATGCATGGACTTTTGCTACAGAGCAGTCTGTGATATCCCTCAAACCTACAATGATGCCATAGTGTCAGAAAAGTCAAGGCAGTGGAAGAATGCCATGGACGAGGAGATGCGATCTCTGGAGGAGAACGAGACCTTCCACCTCACCCAGTTGCCACCAGGTAAAAAGGCAGTGGGGGGAAGATGGGTCTATGCACTCAAAAGTGACATTGATGGATCAGATAAATACAAGGCAAGATTTGTAGCAAAAGGCTACAGTCAAAAACCAGGAGCAGACTACAAAGAGACATTTTCTCCCACAGCTGATATGACAAGTGTAAGAGTACTCATGCAGAAAGCAGCACACGAGGGACTCATTTTACACCAGATGGACGTTAAGACAGCCTATTTGCATGCACCCATTGATTGTGAAATCTATATGGAGCAACCAGAAGGCTATGAAGAAAAGTCAATAACCGGGGAAAACCTAGTTTGTAAGTTGCAAAAGTCTCTCTATGGCCTTAAGCAATCAGGTAGAAACTGGAATGCTATATTACACACATGTCTGAGTGAGAACGGTTTCATACAGAATCCAGCTGATTATTGTGTGTGTATACAAGAGAGAAACATGATGAAAAGGTAATCATGATTGTATGGGTTGATGATCTGATAGCAGCAAGCAACACAAATGTACTGGAAGGTGTAAAGATTATGCTTTCTGACAGGTTTAAAATGAAGGACCTGGGAAAGTTGAAACATTTCATCATCTCAGCACTTGGCTGAACCAACAGAGGAACATTGCAACACAGTAAAACATGTGTTCAGATATCTAAAAGGCACAACAGAACAGGAGTTATGCTTTAAGAGAAATGACAGAGAGGCATAGGTCTAAAAGTGTACTGTGATGCTGACTGGGCATCAGATGCAACAGACAGGCGTAGCACATCAGGATATTGTGTCAGTCTAAGTAAAGGAAGCTCTCTGATCTCATGGAAAACAAAGAAACAACCAACAGTGGCATTATCCACCTGTGAGGCAGAATACATGTCTTTAGCATCAGCTATACAAGAATGTATCTATTTAGATCAGCTACTCAAAGGTATAGACACATACCAGTATGTAAACAAAGGTGTACGAGGACAACCAAGGTACTATATTGGCCCTTGCCAAAAACCCAGTAAACAGGCAAAGGAGCAAACACATTGATTAAGTACCATTTCATTAGGGAAACTGTAAATAACGGAAAATTAACTTTGGAGTACTGCCCTACTGAGTTAATGATTGCTGATGTCATGACCAAGCCAGCTACAACGCTACAACTAAAGAGGTTTGCTCAAGACATGTTTGGCACTTAAAAGTGCACGAGTGTATTCACATTAAGGCAAAAGAGAAGCCTTATTATATTGTTTTGTTTTCATGTAACCAATAGAGTTAAGGTTGAGTGGGAGTGTTAAGTATTGCTTTGTAATAGCACCCTTACTCCATGTTTAATGGTACGTCCCATTGTGACGTCATAAGCATGATAAGTGCGGAGCGCTATATGTCTCATGTTGATTACGCAGCACTGCCATGCTGGTTCATGTCCCTGAATAAATGGATGAGAGAAGAAAAATGACTGTGCATACTTTATTAGTTTAACAATCCCTAATACAACGACATTAAGATGGCACTTTCGGATACTAAAGACAATATAAAAGAAAGTAAAACAATTTTTGAGCATTCTTTTACCTTCTCTTATATTTTGTTCTACTTAAACTGCTATCCGTTGTGCATTTAAACGACAAAACCACAAGAATACTATCTAGCAGCAACACAAGATGCACAAAAGTAGTCTAATCCTTACCAGTGTAATGAATACACACATTTTTCAAGACAGAGTTTAATCAGTGGGGGATGAATGTGGGGTAGGCCACGTTGTGTGGCGTGAATTAAACAGTTATGATTTACGTATTATTCCATTGCATATTATACAAATATAACTGTTATTTCAGATCCTTACATATTTTCAGTCAAGGATTAACACCTTTCCAAAGCAAAACATAGTTCCCCCGGAAGTCACATCAATGCTTGATAGATACTGTTTATACTCACTTTATTATCACTTTGCGTTCTAACTATCTGAATCTTTGCAGAATGTTCAATAGGATTTTTTTTTTATTTAGAAAACAGGTCATCCCTGCTGAATTGTTAGCAAGAAAAAAAACGCTGTTAAAATACTTCCATACACATTATTCTAGGAAGACTCCTTTTAACCAATGATATATGGACACTTGAGAATTATCAGGTTATTTTTCAAATAATGTGACATTTTATAAACAGGAATAAAGGAATCCAAAGGCAGCATGTTTTTAAAAAAAAACTTTTATTTCTTTTCAAATTCACACTTAAATTAAGATAATTATTAAACACATCTTGAATGTTCCCTTCAGTAAACACATGCTTTGTTTGTACTATTACCTACAATTTTAACTTAACCTGGGCTGTAAAAGCGCCATTTCTACCAAAGGTTGCAAAAGTAATAGCGTGACACACAAACACACATACATTCTTTTTTCAAAATACACGCCAACAAATATTTTTTTTGTATTTAGAAAAACAGGATTCAGTTTGTGGTTTTGACATAGGTCTAATATATATATATTTTTTACTCCCGGGTCATTTTTAAAATACGTTTTATTTATTTATTTGTATGCTCCCTCTTATCTCATTATTACCTCAAAGTTAATGTGTTTTTTCTAACAAAGGGTTGCATCATATGGAAGGGTTTACACCCCCAAATTGTAGCCGATATTTCAAAAACATTACCATTCTAAATCCTCTAAGTTTCTGGTCCTTTACCAGCTACATCGCATACTGTAAAGCAAAAGAAAAATCACAACTATCACGTTCAGACTGAGCAGAAGCCATTTTTGAAAAAATCTTGCAGAACAGAATTTCAATCCCTAAGAATTATTGTCATCAGTGAAAAAACAATGATATTTCCTGCTAAACCCCATCCAAACCTGGATCAGTTTCACTATTTCACAGCAGTGGACTTCACTCTTCTTTACTTGTCCTTCTATCAAGGAAGAAATTGAAACGTGTTATTGAGGCAGACATGCAAATCAACTTTGAGAGATAAAGAAAAAAGAGGTTGACAAGTGTTACACTAATGACAACACATTGTGAATTAAGAACTTTTGTTTTGAAAAATAACAATACCTTCTCTTGTTGGCCAGCCACATCTGAGCCTGTGTAAAGTGAAAAGAGAAAAAGTTATAAACAGAGGTAAAAAAATAAAAAAGGGGTAATAATTATTATTATTGTAAATACACATGGACTTTTGAATGAATTATTTGTTACCTGAGCTGGTGAAGGTCCAAGAGACAAACTTGATAAGACCGTAGAGGACTAGCGCTACACCGACCATTCCCATGGAGTCCTCGATGGAGGGAATACTGAAACCTTTAAAGACAAAATAACAAAGTCTTAATTGATTCCAGTTTATATGACTTGTATCTTTGTTATCAAGCTTGAATCGAATAATTAATTCAACCTATAACATTAATACTTTAAAAATTATATATTCCAACAGAGCCATCATATACAGTATATTAGGTGTGTTACAAGATTACATCCATATTTTATACTGTCTATGTTTTTTTTATGGCCCACAGCGGGAAATCACCATAATCTAGCATAAATCAGAACCATAAATATTTACATCAAATTAAGATATTCACGGTGTGATTTAAGGGTTGGGTGATATAAATGAATAAAAGTTTACTTAATTGGATATCAATGCAGGTAAAGCCATTGACGGCTCATTAAACTTATTAGAACAGTTCAATACATTTAAAATGGCATCACCTATCTCTAACTCTGTCTTTAAAAGCAGAAAATACAACAAGTAGGCTATCATTTATCATAATAACCATAATCCCAAAAGATGGTCTCATATAACGCTATCATTTTTATATTAATATATCTGCGTATGCTAATTGACATATTATAACTTTGACAATGTTCAGAAAAATCACTAACCGGCCTCTGTTATGGTGTAAAAGTTTGAACCCCTTGTTGCCAAAAGAGCTTGATAACTATCGGAAACAACAACTTTTTTGTAACATTACCGATGACATTGAGGGTCACGCTGGCCTGTCTTTTGCCTCCAAGATGGGCAGCGACACAGATGACCTCCCCTCCTCGACCCAGGTCTAGTTTAGTCGTGTCAAGCTCCAGCCGGCTGCTCTGGCTGTAGGTTCCATCCCAGGCCTGCCTGTGGCCCGTAACGCTGCCTGATCCCAGAGGCCTGGACTTCCCATCGATGCCTTGAAATTCCCAGCTCAGTTCCAGGGAGAGGGGGGCAAAGCCGGACGCCTCACACTGAACAGTCAAAGTCTGGCCTTGAACAGCGAGGGGGAGAGCGGACGGGTAGATGGACACGGAGGGAGGTTCTGGGTAGAAGGAGGAACAAATGGAGGAGCAAAAATAATAGGAAAGCCATTAAGAGAGGTGAATCATAATCCTTTTTTTCCAATGTTGTTTGCCATCAGACAATATACAATTACAGGCTTTATGTGACTGTCAACAATGACTAATAGTTAGAGATATAACTTATTCACAGAACAGAGGCATGCAGGTGTGTCTCCAAACACACAACATAAAGCACATACATTTCCCCTTACCTACAACTTCAAGATCCAACGTCACCTGAGCCACAATGTGTGGTAGATACACCGAACAGATATACATCCCGGAGTGACGCACTTCAGCTTCCTGAAGTATCAGAGACGCATTTCCTTTCTCGTGCAGTCCCTCAAAGTCCAGTGTGGCCCCTTTCTCTTTTCCATCAGCCAAGCGGTCTGTTTTCCCGTCGTAGGCCAGAACCAATCGTCCGTCGCCTCTGAACTGGTAGCGCCACTCCACGGCAAAACCTAACCCGGATAGAGGCGAGGAAGAGTCGACCCAGAATCCGCAATCCAGCAGCACTGGTTCCCCGAGCCTGGACTGCACTGACACCGTGTTGCTGGTCACACTGAGGATCACTGAGCAAACAGACAGTGAGGAAGAGAGAGTCAAACTACCACATACGACATACGATTAAATTACTGACCAACTTAATTATATATTTAATTAATTTTGTATATATCGAATAATTATATATTTGAGTGTATCTCTAATTAAAACAGACATATTGCCACGGGTAACCATTTTTTGTGTCATAAATCATTACCATTGTGCTCTTTAGTTGCTGTTGGAGCGCGCATGATCGTGGAAATGGCCACCTGTTTGTTGAGGCCCTGCAGGGAAGTTGAAAACCAATCAGCTTCCAGGTATTTGGGGCTTAAGCCGGAGTCTGTGAGTGGAGCAACCCATTTGAGGTCGGACGGCTGCGGTGAGAAGGGGTTCATCTCACACTGGGGCTTCTCCACCGAGCCTCTGGGAGGGTTCAGAGAGTGGTGGCAGAGCGTGGCTGCTGGGTCTGAGGAAAGACATTTTGGAGGGAAACGTGTATGTTTTGTCATTGTACTTCTAAATCAGAGATGCTCACTCTGCTTATTTGTAAAATAAATGGAATTTGACAAAAGAATGGTAGCTTGATCTAAAAAGGGACATGAACAAAATCTAAAAAGTATTAATTAATCCGAGAGACGATGATGATTGAGAAACATTTCTGGTCTGTTTAAAGGATTTACAGAAATTAATATTAAAATATTTTAATAAATATCATATAAATAATTATGCAGTCTCTATCAGAAAAACTAGAGTTAAAGACTAGAACAAAAATACAATAAATTAAGCAACACTGAACTCATATCTACAGTGTATACTCTATTATGAAACAAAGCAACTTTAAAGAGAAAGTATATAACTATATCAGTACTGAAACTGTAAAAGAAACCAAATGGATAGTCTGGATCCTGAGATCTGATTCACTGCATCTGAAAAAGTGCAATGATGTATAATAATTATTATATGGACCAATAGCTCTTATATGTCGCTGGAGGCTTATAATGGAACTTAAACTAAGACTGCTGACTTACAGAAAACGGTATAGGCCGTTAGTCATTTTGAACTAACCGGTGATAGAGTAGACTCTGTCGGGGTTGATGTCAGATGGAGCCTGTTGGGACTTGGCTGTGTGGCTGTGTGCGTCTGTCCTGATGTGAAGCAGGGACTTTTCCTGGCTTGTAGCTCCAGTTAAACCTCCTCCTCGACCAGTTTTCTCCTGAACAAACCAGCACTCCAACACTGGACAGCTGCTGCTGCTGCTGCAGGCTTTAGGCAATAGATTTATGAAGGAATTAACAATATACATATATATTTTCTAAAACAGTGTAACATAGGAGAATAATAGCACTGTTTTCTCAATTGTAAACCCTAGTTGTTTGTACTTTTCATTGGCTACAGTGCAACATTCCCCTAATTTTAACAATTTAATAATTATGTTTTCTTGAGACACTTTTTATTATTTTACTCAAAAATGTATATTGTAGTAGTAGTTATATTAATTTAAAATGTTATGTCAAGCATTGAGGGATAATACGAATCAAACCCTAGCAGACAAAATAAAAGTAAAAGTTGGACTTTCCTCTTCCTCTTCCGGTTGGTTGACTTATGTGTCTTGCTTTCACATTCATCCTTTTTTCTTGCTTTGCATGTCAATGTTTGTTTGAACAACAATTATCTTTGTATTGTTATTCTTTTCTATACATTGTTGCTCTAAAACCACTTTGTGTAACAGTTTCGGCCATGCACACCAAACTCCCTTTAGAAATATAGCCGTATTTAACATAATATTATGTTAAAGTAAAAACAATTAAGGACAAATAGGACATTTTACACAGTATATTACGTACATATATGTTTAGCTAAATTCGGCATATAGGTTTTACAATGATTGCACATTACATTATCAATATTCTGAAAGTGTAAGTTAAAGTCGTTTTCACAATGGGATCATAATCAAACTATTATAGTAACGTAAGATAGCTGTGTTGGTATTTTTTGATTTTCCTGAAATGATTGTTGACTCTTAAATATATAGAGTGCCATAATTAATACTTTAGAAGTCTTCTTTAGTTAGCAATGCACATTAATGTGCCCAACTGTTCCACCGAGTTAGGGTTACTTTATTTACACGGGTAAACACACATCAGGGCCACAGGTAGATATACTGCATATTCATAAACAATTCCTTTTGGTGTATTGGCCAAAAACAGAGCAACAATATCGACTAGCACTATTAGTAAATATCGACGGATACAGTAATCTTACCTTTTATGAAGCAGATAAAAGTCACCAGGGACAGTTTGTAGATTGTAGACAATTCAGTCATGATTGTAAGTCTTTTAGGTTCTGTCGGGTCCTCTTTGCTGCTATCGCACTAACGAAAAATAGTGTACAATGTGGGTTTTCCCCCTCAACTCCGGGTTCATTTCGGTTTCACTTTAACGTGCACCCGTTCCCTGAAGCCAGCGGGGAAAAAACAGACATATTCCGGCGATCTTTTCAAAATAAAGCAGCATGTATCAAGTTTTAGCGAGCTACACAAGTTACATCTGAAAATAAAATTACTTGAAACTTAAAGACAAGCCCTTTCCAGACATTGGAGTCAAACACTGTCGGAAATATGGTAGCCAACAAAGAGGAAGTTCTCCATCTCTACAGGTAGATGGCGCTACACCATAATCTACCATGACGTCTGAACCTTTTCCTCCACTTGTATGCTCTATTTATCTGCAAAAACATGTCAACATGCCACTGATTTTGAGCATAACTACGTTCTATGTGCAGAACCGATGTGTGTCAATCTTAACTCGTTTAATCCAGAGAGTGGGAGAAGTCGAGAAGAAGCACAGAGGCTGCAAATGTAAAGGAAAGGAATCCAGTCTCAGAACAGAGGTCAGATAAGGACAAGAGAGAAATAAACAGTCATGAATGGACCCGGGTTCTCACAAATAGCCTTTGTTTTTATACATTTTTCAGCAAGATTATGAACATTTAATGAATGTAATCCAACACACGGAGGTCAAGACCCTCATATCAAGAGGGAAATTGTTGTCCAGCATGTCCATTGAAAAAGCTAATTTAGTTTTATGATAAATAAATAAATACATTCACTATGGTTTGATTGGTGTATTTGTCTCTTATAGATTTAAAGCCAATTGTTGCCACTTTGTTTATGAAATGTCAGTCTAAGGTTTGCCTGTTACTTCTGGTTCATGGTTATATTAATGCAGAACCCTTTTTCTTTAACACCAGAGGATGGGAAAAATCGAGGCGGACAAGAAGCATCATGGCCTGGCAGGTAAAATGTAGATAACAACCATGGCCTGCTCTCTCGACGAAGGTACGTTTTAACCGTTTGTTTTTTTTAGTTCTAATTGGTACAAAAAAACAAACAGAAACGGGTCGTTTTTTTGTTTTCCAGAACACATGGGTATTGTTGCCCACTTGTGCACCACAACTTCTCCAACATCTATCTGAGTTTGTTGGGCTCATTTGAGCTACTATTTCTGTTCAGAATCTTGTAATTACCTTCCATTTGAATTCCCTCCATACACTTTAGGCAGTGACTATCAAGTCATTTTTTATGAAAGTTTTCTGCCTTCCTCTTTTTCTCATAGTTTGGTGCTTTTTTATATGTTAGGTCTTGATAACTTGTAAGTGTTATTTGTTTCTCATAGGAGACACACTAAGCAAGAGGAAATGTTAAAAAGAATACTGATTTATTGCATTCTATTTTACATGTTATGAGTTTGTGTGAATGTTTTGTTCTCAATGTGTATGACTTGACAGCCACTAAGCTCTTGTTCTTCCTGCACATATCCAAGCTCAATGTGGTGCTTTGTTTCCTGTAAAGAAACCTGTTGCATCAAAATCTGCCTGGCAACTGATGACACAACAACTGTGGCTTCTCTAAATCAACAGCGTTTGTCTAACTAGATGTACTGTAGTGTGTGCTGTAAGTACCTACAGTATAAAATACCCCAACCAGATGAACTCACACATTATATTATTTAGGTGTTATGGTACTATAGCTTTGACAATATTTTGTGTAATTAAGAAAATGTGCCGTTGGTTTTCAATTAAAACAATTAATCTGAGAAATGTATTTGCCAGTCTCCTGTGAGCTTCACTGTTAAACGTATGTTAACATAATTGAAAATACTACAAAATACAAAAGCACTATCAACAATAAGTGATATTATCTCATTTTTAAAGTATTATAACAGATATTGTAAAACACCATAGCAGACATTTCACCACAGGTTTATTAGCAAGTATCATGAGAAGAGGTTTGGCACACGCTGCGTGTTTGTGCTCACTTGATGACGAGCAAAAGAACAAACAAATTCTGTTGTGAGTATGTGATGGATTTACATGTTTTCTTCCACAGTTTAATATAGCAAGAGAATCTATTTTTTAAAACTACAAAAAAGACTTACCTAACATTGAATAAGTATGTGGTTGAAACTTAAAGAGGACATTACCCACATGTCAACCTGTTTCCGCTGAAGGCTGAAAATGTCTTGCTTGTATTTACAAAAGCATTTCAATACGTAACATTCTGTATTCTTTTCAGGAATCGTCCACATGAAATTCATCAGAAAGCAATATATAGTATCAGATAAAGGGAATCAATACACAACATGACTGAGTTGACCAACAGTCTTTATTTGGATCTGAATGTTGTAAAGTATTAGTACAATTATTTTTAGAGGTTGCATGGTTAGAATAAACTGCAAAATGCATTACATAACCTTGTACGTATTAACATACAAAATACCTCCGTTACACACCATAAAGAACAAAAAACAAACAGGATGACAACATGCTCTTGCAAAGTTCAGCTTCTTATGTAGCTAAATAAATGGTTCTACGCAGCATTTTCAGACATACACTACATTTATTGATCCCGAATCAGGAATGCAACACACACTCTTGGAGACAAAGTTGGGTCATTCATTTTCAAAATCAGATGTCAACTATTCCTAGATACTTTTGAAAAAAATATATTGAAATATTGACAAAATAGGTTGATCTGGGTCAAACTCAGAACATCCCCTTCCTGTATTGGTGGATCAGCTCGGATACATCCTCCTTACACACCTTTATCCAGCCATCCTCCCGCATGTGGTACACTAGAAAAACACACACACAAAAGTAAGTAAGTCAAGTTTATTTATAAAGCGCAGATGAGCCTCACATATACATGGTGCCACCAGTTTACCCTAATCAAGTTCTCACAGCTTTATACTAAACATTTAAGGACTATGCAATATGCACGTCTTTTCTCATTCATAATTATTCTGTGTGCATGATGTGCTTTATTGTAATAGGTATCAGGAGAGACAAAACAGGAATTATGGGGAGAAAGAGAGATAGGGAACAACATTAGTTATAGGTATACACTGTTATTTGATTTTGATTTCTCGTTCGTTTTGTGCAAATTAACACTTTTAACATGAGTGTACGGATGTGGTTCGGGGTTGTGTGAGAGCGTTCAAATGTCTGTTCTTGTTTATTTTATTATATTGATTGCTTTGTGTTGCTTGGATTTATTTAGTTTCTGTCTTTCATGTTTTTGTGTCCCTGGATCCGCTTGAAAACTAAATTATGAAACTCTCATATCCTTAAATTAATAATGAAATTATTACCACAAAACAATGGTTGAGGATTATGTCTTTTTTTTTTTATATTTGGGATGATGAAAAGTCAGAGGATCACAAAAGTGTTTAAAATCATCCTGAGGGGCGGGGGGGGGGGCATGAATGCATGTACTGAATTTCATGGTAATCACTCCAAAACATTTTGGCTATATTGAACTCAAACACAAAATGTCAACCTCATGGTAATGCTAGAGGGAAAGTCTAGGGATCCAGCAAATACGTATGAACATTCCATTCAATAGTTGTTAAGATTTCTGACTGGAGTAAAGAAATCGACCCACTTTACTTACAACCATAGTGTGGCAAAAAAGAACAAATTGACAGAGGTACAAGATATACTTTAAGTTAAGTATACTCACTGTTGACAAACCCTCCAGAGTAGGCGTCCCTGTGCGTAGCGTGAACGATGCCCCGGCGGCCCAGTTCATATGCCTCCTCCACCGTCATATCCTCCCGGTAACCGCTGTCCACCACACCATAGGCGAAACTGCTGCCACAGCCGGTAGAGAACATACGGCCGGACAGACGGGTCGCGTTATCGTCCACATAGTACAGCCCAGGACCCTGCAGAGCACAGTCATCACATGGTCTGTGGGAAGGTGCACTTCATATACAGGTCAATTATTGAGCTTCACCATTAGTGATAAACAAATAATAAAAAGAAGACATTACAGTTTAATTTAAGAGGTTTGAGCTGCAGGCCAGTTGATGGTTTCTGTCCATATGGTTCCTTTTATGCGCCATATTGAAGTGTAATAAATATTTGAATATGTTGTCCTTTTATGTGTTGGATCCCCATGTGATGTGTTGTGATTTCTGCATGCATACAAACATTCGACTTAAAACTGTTTAGTATCGTTATAAGTCAATACAACAAATGATGATGCTTTCATATGACAGGCATCTAAGAAGAAACAGGAAACATCCAAATTGAGCATCCTGTCTCTACCATCTATAATCTAAACAGATGATAATGGTTGCATTGCTGATTGTGACACACACACACACACACACACACACACACACACACACACACACACA
>CALSBZ010046845.1:466501-485462 GCA_943591055.1 Gobionotothen gibberifrons | reverse complement strand
GTGTGTGTGTGTGTGTGTGTGTGTGTGTGTGTGTGTGTGTGTGAGAGACATATTTGGCTTAATATAAACTTCTTCAATGCTGAATAATGACAAATGATCTACCTGTCCCCTCAGACCACCATCCTGGCTGCCACCTTTAATGGAGGTGTTGTGATTTGCTCAGATTCCAGGGCTTCCATTGGAGGGTGAGGATGTTGTGACCATAAAATACCCTTAAAGTTGCATTTACTTTAAAACACATTCATACAGAATGAAAGGGGGACAGCTTAATACCATGTATGATAAAGATACACAGTGGATACACAAAAGCCAAGCTGTGCACACAAGTAGGATCGTGTGTGGTACACAAACCTTTAAATATGTGTTGTACAGATCCATTAATGCAGAATAAAGGTACAATGTGTTTCATTTTGTAAGTACAAAAGGCCAAGTTTTTCATACCAGTTTCAAAACAACGTGCAGTGTTTCAAATTTTGAAATCAACCCAAGCTTCGGTATTTTTCAAGTCATGGCTTCATTTGCAGATTAAAATGTGTTTAAATAATATGACAACTTCTCAAGACCTGCATGTTACACCTTTCCAGAAATAAACGACATTTAATTTGATCTTAAAAACTTCTTAAACATTGTTATCGTACACATTCTTGCTGTGCTACTTTAAACTTCTCCTCCTCAACTCAGAGTGAATTATTGTCCTTTTTACTTCATTACATTTTATTTGTCTCTCTTTAGAGAATATGTTTCCTCTAAGACCATCAACAAGGTGATTCAGGTTCATGACCGGATCTTCTGCTGCATGGCTGGCTCACTGGCAGACGCTCAGGCCGTCATCAAGACTGCTAAGTATAACTTGTCATTCCACAGGTGCGTGCCACACACACACAACACATTAAAACATGGGCACACATCAGAAAACATGCTCATCATCACATTTCTACATTGCATTGAAAAAATATGTTATTGATACCACAGGATATTATGGGAGAAAGACAATCATACCAAGATGTGTGCACACAAAATTACAATCATATACGTACTCCAACACACCTACACACATACAATAAACACACTTAACTCACTTAACAATAACTCCATAATCCAAGAAATAACATTCAATATTCAAAGCATTTTAAACTTTAAACAGCACATAGTTTAACATTTGGCCAACCCTATTCTTTGTTGACCCCCCCTTATCCACAGTGTCCAGATGGAGACCCCTCCTCTGGTAATAGCAGCAGCATCGGTGCTGAAAGAATTGTGTTACCACAACAAAGACGAGCTGCAGGCCGGCTTCATCACAGCAGGCTGGGATAAGAAGAAAGGACCACAGGTGGGGGGTGGTTTTGAAGACAGTCAAACATCAGTGATGGTGGGGGTACACAGGAGCTCCACCTTGCAGCATATAGCAACATTACTGATATTCTCCTTCCTTCTCCAGGTGTACGTCGTGTCTCTAGGGGGGATGTTAGTCCCTCAGCTGGTTACCATCGGTGGCTCCGGCAGCACTTACATCTACGGCTACGTTGACGCTAAATACAAACCCAACATGAGCAGAGAGGAATGCCTACAGTTTGCCACTAATGGTACTGTTTCACTTATAAATACGTTTATAAAAGTAGGTCAGGAGGTTATATCAGGATTAGAAATGTTTAACAGGGAAATAGTGTTGTGAGTTCATTAAAATGTATGTTTGCTTTAATTGAGGTTAAAAAAGTATGACACATTGCACAGAGATTGCTCAGTTGTCTAATTACCTTAGTATGTATGTTTAAACTGAAGCAACCTTTATTCACTGGAAATATTTTAGAGGAAATGTATGTTAAATATTCAAGACTATGCAGTGTTTCATAATACCGCCCTTTATGAGAACAAGGCTTATGTTCGCACTTGAGGAAAGGAGTTAAATGAAATATATTTGTAAGTTCAATTAAAATGTGTTTGTAGTTGTGAGTTGGTGTACAAATGTTACAAACTGAATATGTTTGTTCTTAAACTTGACCTTTATTTCACCCACTTTTTGTTCCTGTCCTTTTTCCTTCCCTTTCTTCCTCCCTCCCTCCCTGTGCTCACAGCTCTTGCTCTGGCCATGGGCAGAGACAACGTCAGCGGAGGCGTGGCTCACCTGGTGGTGGTCACTGAAACTGGGGTGGAGCATGTGGTTGTTCCTGGAAACAAGCTTCCCAAGTTCCATGATCAGTGACGGCCTCTGACATTTAGACAGTGCGCCAGTGTATGACTTGTTTATACAAAATGTATACAAAGCTACAAAATTCCACTTAACTCTAAAAATGTTAATTCCATTATAGACATCTCAATTATAAATAAGGTTATACATGTATTCTCTGTGTTGGAACCAAATGTTTTGTGTATGGTTGTAGCCTACTTGAAGAAATATGTGAAATGAGAATAAATAAATAACACATCTTACAAATTGCATTGTTCTTCATCTCTCTGTCTTTGAGTTGTGTGCTTCAAATGTTATAGTTAGGCAATGTAAACTAAAAGTAGTCGTAATTCAACTGCATGTTACATCTTTCCATCTAGAAACTACATTTTATGTAAACCTGAAAACTCCTTCAGTTGTCAGGTCCTTTGTAATCACACATTTTAATACTGCACTTAGGTAAACAATTGTTGTTCTTGTATTTGTAGCCATAAAGTCTAATACATAGCCTACTTTAAGAGAACACTGTCCTTCACATTTCAGTGAAGCGCGGCTGTTTGAACACGGGTTTACAGTTCGCTGCAGAGGAAGGACAATTTAACTTTCAATTTCGATTTAATTCAGGGAAACATGGAGTCGGTCTGACGAGTGATTGTTGAGTTGATTCGGCACGTCGAGCAGTTTAGAAGCTTTAGAGAAAACATCCGACAACAAGAGCGTGTATAGTCTAAAACTCTGCTCGGTTGAAGTTTCCGTGTCAGTCCGGTGTCCCCTTCCCTTGCAGACGAAACGATTGTTGTTGTCGTTACCGGAGTCTCACAGTGAATCAGCATGCAGGCAGAAACAGGGCCCGAGTGGTTGTCCGAGGAGGTGAAAACCGGAGTAAGTAAGATTTGGACAGTATTTTTGACAGATTTTGTAGCCTGTTGTGTATGTGTAACGTGCTGAAAACCTGTTTTATCTCAGGCCAACTGCCGGACACATTGTTATGCATGATGAATTGTAAATAGCCTATGTATCAATTTGACCTCTGATTGCAGACCACAATCATTGCCATAGAGTTCAAAGGAGGGGTTGTGCTGGGGTCTGATTCCCGAGTGTCTGCAGGGTAAGTTTGTACACTAACTCAACTAAAACACACGTGATTGCTTCGCTTCTCATGCAGAATCCTTCCACCTCTCCATATGTCCTCACATGCAGCTTCTCATCTTCTTTTGGATTAGATAAAACACTGTCATTGTCTCCATAATATACAGTTTAGCATCTAACCAGAAGTGCAAAAGTAAGCTGCAGGTTAATGTAGCCTAAGTATAGTGATCATTTAACAAAAACAGTGAGGGAGGGATTAACAATGGTGGAAGAAGTACTCAGATTTGTAATTTAAGTAAAACAAGTCAAAATCCTGCATTCAAAATCTTACTTAAGTTAAAGTATTAAAGTATCGTTATTAAAATATACTTTCTGCTCTGCCACCTCTCTGCATGTGGTTGTGTTTGTGCATGTCCTCCCCTGTGTGTGTAATGTGTGTAAACCATAGGTGTAAACACAACTGAGTGGGGAAAGAAATGTCCCTGTAAGGGATTAATAAAGTATGTCTTCTTCTTCTTCTTAATCTTTTAAGCACCAAAACTAAACTACTTCTAATGCATAATGGCCCATTTCAGAATTGAGTTACAGAGTTTCTATTTTGATTATTCATGTGTTTTTTAAACAACTGTAGAGCTAATTTGAATAACTTTATATACTGCTGCTGGCTACCTTAACCTATACATATGGTACAAGTTTATTTAATCATTGATTTAGATTTGGTATGAACTAATAATATAACCTAAAAAGTAGATAATAACCAAAGCTGTCAAATAAATGTAGTGTAAAAAGTACAATATTGGCTTCTAAAATGTTGTGGAGTAAAGTAGCGTAAACTGAAAATACTCAAAGTACAGTACCTCAAAATTGTACTTAAGTATACTTGAGTGAATGTACTTTTTTACTATCCACCACTGGGGATTACATTTATGTATTTACCATGTGAATACCCCTTATAACAAACACTTCTTTGTCCCTCCATCCAGGGAATCAGTGGTGAACAGGGTGATGAACAAGTTGTCTCCTCTCCATGACAAGATCTACTGTGCTCTGTCAGGCTCTGCAGCGGACGCCCAGACCATCGCTGAGATGGTCAACTACCAGCTGGATGTTCACAGGTAACTACACACTCAAATAATTGAAAAGATATCAGCTGTCTTTCCTAGTGTCCATAACTCAAACACCACACACATTGTTTGTCTCTTTGTTTTTATGAAAGACCCTGTCACCGTTTGTTTCTTTATGTCTTTCTTTATGTCTTTCTTTATCAGTATTGAAATAGATAAGGACCCAAAGGTTTGCTCGGCTGCCACCCTGGTGAGGAACATCTCATACAAGTACAAGGAGGAGCTGTCAGCACATCTCATTGTGGCCGGCTGGGACAGAAGAGATGGAGGACAGGTCAGTAACACAGGTTGGCTTAAACGCTGAGATCACTGAGAAAAATAATGTTAACAGAACATTTTTAAGTGTGCTTGTATGAGGTACATATCTATAATCTGTGTATGGAGAATCACACAGAGGTTACAGCAAAACAGAATTCAGCCACCTAAAAAAGGCCCACATAAAAAAAAATGTTTTAAGTTTACGCTATATTTAGCATTTTTTCACATCTTTACCTTGCAGTAAGATGCCATTAAGCCACCATATTCTATTAAAAAAACATACCTTTTTGCTAATGTATAGTCTACTGATGACACAGCTTAGACAAACAACTCCTGTGTTATATGAGGTCAAATTCAACAGAGTCTGGTGGCTTTGAAGAGAGCATATAACAGCTATGTTCCCACCCTGAAAGGGCTGTTTCATGGCAAGATTAATCAGCAAAAACACTTAAAATATATCACTCACATAAACTGATATAGATTTGTAATGCTGGGTCTTTATTTAGGTGGCTCAAATGTTTTTTTTCTGACTGCCCCATCCACATTAGTACATTGCTTAGCATCCGTGCAGTAACTCCTGTCTGTTTCTCCAAACTAGGGGCTTTCAGAACACAATATTTGTAATCCTCTGACTAATTATAGAGATCTCATACAACCCCACTTCAAAAAATAATGTACCTGCAACCTCTGGTTAAGTGACCCTGATGGTGCTCAATAGACAGACAGGCAGCTGCTGATGTAGCTGCTGGATGCATTGAACAAAATATTTGATCTAGCTAAAAGATGGGTTTATAAGTGTCAAAATATGACAATAATGCGATCTGTCTTGCTCCTCTCTGCCCTTTGACCTTTTCCAGGTGTTTGCGACTCTGAATGGACTCCTGACCAGGCAGCCTTTTGCAGTCGGTGGCTCTGGCAGCTCTTATGTTTATGGATTTGTTGATGCTGAGTATCGCAAGGACATGGCCAAGGAAGAGTGCCAGCAGTTTGTTATCAACAGTAGGTTTTTACCGCCCAGAAAGTTGTTGTTTTTTGTCCACATTTTGTAGGATAGAGGAAGGGAAACCTGACACTTGTACTGACAGCTATAGCTATGCAACAGTGTTATGTTGTATAAAACATGTTGTCCTATAAAGATTCTCCTCCAATCCAAACCCTTATATTATTGTCTTTTCTCTCTTGTAGCGCTGGCTTTGGCAATGAACCGCGACGGCTCCAGTGGCGGCGTGGCCTATATTGTCTCTATTGATGAACATGGTGCAGAGGAGAAGGTCGTTCTGGGAAATGACTTACCCACCTTCTTTGATCAGTGATCAATATTAATTTTTGCTCAGCTGCTAACTAACATATCTTGAAAAAGATATTGGACAAGACTACTTTTTACTTACATTTAATCTTCAAGTTTCTTCAAGTGAAATGTCATTGTTTATGTTATCTTAAAGCTGATGGTTCCCTCGCATCATATAAACCTGATTTGGTTTATTATCTCACCAGAGTGTTGTTTGCTATGTCCCTTTACCAAGTTTTGGACAGCTTCAGGATAAGACACAGAAATTGTCACTATGTCCATCCTCAAATTATCTTTTTCTCTAGCCCCTGGGTCTTCAGATGCCAATTACGTATTTTAAACTTGTTGCAAGACTCATTATTCAGTCCATGAATCTGAAACGTGACAAAATGACTACCAATATGTGTGTACTGGTGGCCAAAAAAAAGTAAATAGGACAAAACCTGCAAAACCCATACAATTATTTTAGTCTCTTTATAAATAGTCCCACAAAAACACATGCTATGATTAGCAGCAACAGCAAGTCTTACAAAGACATACCAAAAAAATGTTTGAGTACTACAAAAGTGTGTCACCCTCCACTGTTAGCCACTGCTCAGTCATCACAGTAATAAAACCAGATTAAGATGCCTGGTTGATGTTTGGTTAAACATACATACATGTATGAGTAATGCATAGTGTCCATGCATTATTTTATGTAAATGATGTAACACTTAAAATTGAATAAAAGCCTTTTATTGAAAAATGTTCTTTTTGATGTCTCTTCTTAACAAGAAACCATTCTTTCTAAACTGTTGTTTCTGCTGTCAAATGTCAAAGTGTTAATCCAGGTGAAAAAGATGGGGATGATGATTAAGGTAGCAATAATTAGAAGATACAAAATAATTATGTGTGTAATCAATACTTTTTAGAATTCAAAATTGTCTTTATTCAGAGTTCAGTATAACCAGGGCCGTCCCTCCCTACAGGCCGATCATGCAGGCTGCATGGGGCCTCGCGCAGGGGGCCTCGCGCAGGGGGCCTCGCGCAGGGGGCCTCGGTTTATGACCTTGGCTTGTGCGCAGTTCTCAGCTTAGTTCTCAGCGCAGTTCTCCGCTATAACTGCTGGCCTACCTGCCTGTCAGCCTTCCATCTGTGCACAAACTTATCTCGTGCCCTGATTGGTCATGTGCGTGTTCGTGTGTTGGAGGCTCTGTAAGGAAGTGGCAGATTTGTTCCTGCTTGGTATTTTCAAATTCTAGCGCACTCGAGCTGGTTTCTCCAAAATTACCTACCCCACCTTTAACTCCTAACAGTCATCATCATGTCAACCACGACACAGAGAAATACTGATAGAAATGTGTGTGTAGTTGTTGATACATTGCTGACAGAGGGAACTACATTTGAATACAGATTTAAGAAATATCAATTTTTGGGGGGGGGGCTCATCTCGCAATGTTGCTTAGGGCCCCAAGTTGGCCAGGGACGGCCCTGAGTATAACCAATGCCGTTTGGATTTCAGGGAAACCCCTGGTACTGCCAAGAAACGAAAATGAAAGTAGATGACAAGTTGTGAAAACACTGGTCTCGCAGCATAGCAGGTCATTTAAGGACGACTGTTAGTGAAAATGGCAGGCAGTACAGTATTTAGAAAAGTCTTTGCTTTGATTTTAGCAGTTTTTGTCGACATTTCCTTCTTTCATTTATCGGGGTTAGTAGTGAACCACAGGGTGTTTGGACATCTTGCGCGACTCTGGGTGTCTGCGGCTCTCCGGTGTTTGGCACTGACTGCTGTTACTCTGCTCAGCCTCAGAGATGTCCGACCGTTAGTGTTTCGGGTTATATTTACACACAGTCTGCTGCCCGCGGTGCTGGAGACCGGGACCAGAGTGCTCTACCACGAGGAGACCCAGTGTGGCATGTTGGCGGATCTGCGCTGCTGGCTGATGTGCGCCGGGGCGACGTTGGCTGGGGCTCTGTTTTGGGAGATCACCATCCCGGACACCGAAGATGCAGCCGCCGGTAAAGAGAAGAGGCAGAAAGCCCGAGTGCTGTTTGTGAGAGTCCTGCACCTGTACAGACCCGACTATCTGCTGCTGCTGGGAGGACTTGTGTTTCTGACGCTGGCTGTTATCTGTAAGTAGGATACTATTACAGCAGGTGCTGATGATGAAGATGATGATGATTTCAGACTAATTAAATTAAAAGTTAAAAACACATATTAATAGCTTTAAATGCATATAATTTAATTCTAAATATGGCAGTAGAATCAGTACTTTTGCAATACACATGACCATGATGATAATCTAATGATTTGAAGAAGAATATGAAGATGGACCTTTATTATTTTAAATTCAGTTTTCTACTCTGTTTTTTATATACATGCACATGCTCCTTATGTACATGTAAATACACACAGTTGTGTTTTTTGTGCACACATGCACATACAGATACAAATACATCACACAGTTTCACACATGCACATGCATCGAGAGGATCCAGAGCGGAGAGGCAGCCAGACTCACCAGCGGCAGGGAGTACAGTGTTTCCCCTAGGTTTACTGCTTTGGGAGGGTGCTGCCTGTGCGGGGGGGGTGTCATTGAGATATATATATTTTTTAATCCTCTGGAGCAGAGTGAGGAGCTATTGTTATTGATTAGTGCATCAGTGTTTATAGGGTCAAAAACACTAAACTCACAACTTAAAATGAAAGCGTTTAGTTTATTTAATAAAAGAGCACATGTTCAACGTGTAAAGTGAGAGTAGATATAGATTAGTTTCAATTTGGTTAAAAAAAAAAAAATTCCAAAAAATATATATAATCTTTTTTTTATTTTTTTTTAAACACCTTGAATTTCAGGGGGGGCGCGGGGCTCCGTTCGCGGGGCGCAGCGCCCCTCCAAGACAATGGTAGGGGAAACACTGGAGTAGTTGGGGGTCAGGTGCCTTGCTCAAGGGCACCTCGGCAGTGGCCCAGGAGGTCAACTGGCTCCTCTCCAGTACCAGTCCCCACTCCGTATTTTTTTTGGTCCGACAGGGACTTGAACCGGCAACCTTTCGGCCCCAAGTCCAAGTCCCTACAGACGGAACCACTGAGCTGATGTATCTAAATCTCTCTTTATGTTTCTGATTCGGTGTACTTGTGTGTCCCCTCAGGTGAGATGTTCATCCCGTTCTACACTGGGAGAGTCATTGACATCCTTGGCAGTCAGTACCAGCACACTGAATTCATATCTGCACTCCTCTTCATGGGGCTGTACTCTCTGGGAAGGTACGTGGCACCGTTTTTTCTCCACATTCATCCAGCAGCATGTGTCCGGGCTCACAGGTGAGCATCTAACTGAACTCTCTTTGATTTGTCAGCTCTGTGAGTGCAGGCTGCAGAGGAGGTCTCTTACTTTGTGCCATCAGTGCCTTCGCATGCAGAGTGAAAGCCAAGCTGTTTGGGGCTTTGACCAAACAGGAAATTGGATTCTTTGAGGCCATAAAGACAGGTAAAGATCGTACAATTTAACATGCAAAGACACTGTATGAATAATAGGAAACTGCACATCAAGGACATGGGCCTACTGTGGATCTGTAGCATACCAAACTTATTTTGTAGTAATGTAATAATGTAATGTAATGTAATTTTATGTAAATCCCCTTTTTTAAACATTTAAAAAAGCGATTTTTGGAAGTAGTGAATCCACTCAGAATCTTAGAAAATAAATCCAGATCCTTACATGGATTTCCCCCCCACCTCTATAAATGACAGAACAAATAAGATAAGAATAACATACAGTAGGCCAACTCAAAGACAGGAGGACATTCAGACCAAAATACACCAGAGTAGCACATGACAGAAATATTTTGTTATTATACTATTTTGTATTCTTTTTTCAGGTGAAATTACATCCAGGTTGTCGAAAGACACCAACTTGATGGCTAGAACAGTGGCTCTGAATGTCAATGTGCTGCTGAGGACATTCATCAAGACAATGGGCATGATCTCCCTGATGGTGAATCTGTCATGGAAGCTCACATTCCTCGTGTTGATGGAGACGCCTATCACTGGCCTTATTCAGAACATCTATGACACTCACTACCAGGTAAAAGCAGGTTCATAACTATATGATATCCATTACCAAACACATTTTCTCCATCGTACTTATTGAATTGAAGTAGTGGGAAAATCACTTAATTATCCTTCTTCTTTATCCTTCCCTCAGCGCCTGTCCCTTGCGGTGCAGGACTCAATGGCTCTGTCAAATGAAGTTGCGAATGAGGTAGTATCCAGTATTCATGCGGTCCGGAGCTTTAACACAGAAAAACAAGAAGCTCAGCGCTTTGACGACCGCCTGATGGAAACACACACACTGAGGACCCGCCGGGACACTGTCAGGGCCGTTTACCTGCTCGCACGGAGGGTGAGAAGTTTTGAATGTTTTGGAGAATTGTGTTTTTTGGAGACCGGTGTTGCGCCTTTAATTGTATATCACCCTATTAAACAGTTGTTCTTCCTGTGTGTGTGTGTGTGTGTGTGTGTGTGTGTGTGTGTGTGTGTGTGTGTATGTGTGTGTGTGTGTGTGTGTGTGTGTGTGTGTGTGTGTGTGTGTGTTTACAGTTAACAGGGCTGGTCATGCAGGTCCTCATGTTGTATTATGGCCGGCTGTTCATCCGGAGTGGACAGATGACCACTGGCAACCTGGTTTCCTTCATCCTCTACCAGTCAGACCTGGGAGACAACATCAGGGTAAATACACTGCTTTGTTTTAATGAGCATACACATACACTAGACACATTTGAAGGTGATTGAAAGAAATGTTCTGAGGTTACTTTTAAAATAAAATTTGCTTTCATGTCATCACGAAGGAGAGTCTGTTGGCTAATAGCTTTAAGCAAATGAAAGTGTCAGGCCATGTCCCAAAATGCTTGCTCGCACTCATATTTCCATTTTACATACTGCAACTCTGAATCCATAAATAAAATATGTGATCATTTTTATGACTGCCTTGTTTCAGACACTTACCTACATCTTTGGCGATATGCTAAACTCGGTGGGGGCTGCTGGGAAGGTCTTTGAGTACCTGGACCGAAAGCCTCAGGTCAGCACGGAGGGAAAACTCAAACCGGATCAGCTGACAGGAGACGTCAGCTTCCGTGGCGTCAACTTTGCCTATCCAGCACACCCCAACAAAAGAGTGCTACAGGTGAGGCCTGAATGCAAGGTATTAAAAGGGGAATTCTTCAGTTTGGATTTGTAAATGTCTTGATTTTTTAAATTAAATTAATTGTGGAAAATAAACAATATGGCAACAGAAAAAAAGTGGATTAATTACTGAGTATCGCCTTAAAATGTATTTACAGTTACCTATGAACTCATGCATAGTAGATTACAGACATATTACAGACACAACACTCAGATTTACATGTTCATTGTCACCTTCAGGACTTCTCTTTGGAGCTGAAGGCAGGTCAAATGACAGCACTGGTGGGTCCATCCGGAGGAGGGAAGAGCACCTGTGTGAGTCTGCTGGAGCGGTACTATGAGCAGCAGGATGGAGAAATCCTGTTGGACAATGAACCACTGAAGTCTTATGACCACCGTTTCCTCCACAAGAAGGTAATAAACCATTACTGCTTTTTCAGAAGATGTTCCACCCTTTTCTCTCTTTTATCTGTGATTTAATTGTTTGATATTTCCTTAATTTACTACATCAGTATTAAACGATTAAACTGGGAGACATCTATTGTTAACGAAGTACAGTAACAATTTAAACATATTTAGACAAGAATGCAGTTCATCAGTGACCCAGGGAGCGTAATGGGTGATGGGCCTGATGGGTCGACTCACTGGAAGAACTTAGGTGATACACACCTTCTGAATACACCAAGTGTATGTCCTTTTTGAGGGCTAAACTGTACAAATGTAGGCAAGCACTAAGCATTCATCCTACAATGCCCTCAAAGGATCTTTCCCTCCAACTTTCTGAAGACTTTCTTATTATTTGGGCCATCAAGAACAAACTAAAATCAATGCATATCTAATTGTGACAGAAGATTCTACTGTGGATTTAGTTTTCATATATCATGAGTTATTCATTCAGCTGATGAGAGTGTGTTTTATAGATTGCAGTGGTGGGCCAGCAGCCTGTGCTCTTCTCAGGCTCCATCAGAGACAACATCGCCTACGGGGTTGCTGAATGCTCATTGGATGAGATCCAGGAAGCAGCACGCAAAGCCAACGCACATGACTTCATTAACCAACTGGAGAAAGGATATGACACAGGTAAACTCTTTTAACCAACCTACATGCCATTGTATATGCCTGAGAGCCTAGATACAGTAAAAACATGAAAGATCAAATTTGGTTAAATTAGACAAGACATTTAAAAAAACAAACATATTATTTATTTATTTTTTACGATAATCTACTAACCTTTATTATTTGAAATACCAAATCCTCCTGTCTTTTCTGCATCTGCGTCACACTTCGAACCTCAAGCTGTTATTGATGTTATTTTACAATGTCCTTTTCTCAGAGGTGGGTGAGGGTGGTGGGCAGTTAGCCCAAAGCGAAAGGCAGCGGATCGCCATTGCTCGAGCTCTGGTCAGACAGCCACAGGTCCTCATTCTGGATGAAATTACCAGCTCTCTGGACCCTGAGAGCGAAAATAAGGTATGCAGCAGCTTCTAACCGCAGTGTCCGTTTGTGGTCTCTTCAAGGCCGCAAGCGTCTGGGCTCCTATTGCAAACAAGTTTCTTAACATAAGTTAAATAGTGAGTTATATGTAGATAAAGACCTGAAGACCCTTTAATATACCATGTATTGTCCGCAAGTGTTCTCCTGTTGTCCAAACAATAGGTGGTCATTTCTGATTTAAATCATAGAGTATTTCATAGATATATTTAAGTGCTGCACAGGTGTTAAAAAAGTGCTCACAGATTGGTCAGTTTTGTCTGTCTTACAGTTTCTAGAATTACAATCAAGACTTGATTTACATTAAATATTCACGTTTGTTTTGCTCAACGGAACAAATATATATATATATATATATGCAAAAATAAAGCCTGATTGATTTGCATTGCTTCCCTTAAATATCTGTTGATTGTTATGTGTGTGTACCTTCTTAGGGCCTGCGTATGTAAATGAGCTAATAGCTTAATCTGGCATAAATCCTCTCTTTTCTTTTGAAATTAATGTTTTTTTTATACATGGTCAGTTCATATGCTCATGTATAAACCTCCTTATTTCACTGCTCTAAAGATAAAAGACAATTTAGTCATGATAAACTATATTATTTATGACCGATCATAAAAATCGGTGTTATTATATAAACTGTTATACATGAATTCTTTAATGTCTCACTGACATCCAATCATATTCATTCATATTCAATACATTACATCGTTTCATCAGACCTTTAGAGTCTCATTCAGAAAATTATAAGTAATATGACTTAATGTAGCGTCTACCAAAAAACAATCCACTGAAAGACAATGAAATAATGCATATTTCTGGCATTGACTCTGCACAGATTCAGCAGGCCCTGGCTAGTTGTCCCAACCAGACCCTGCTGGTGATCGCTCACAGGCTGAAGACCATTGAGAAGGCCCATCAGATTGTCCTGATCGGGGACGGCCAAATTCAGGAGCGAGGGACTCACCAGGACCTGATGGAGGAGAAGGGGAAATACTACAAACTGAGAGAGAAGCTATTCACCGAGGGAAACTCCCCTCAATGACAGACAGCCGCCACTGAGCAGAGGCTCAATGTGTGGAAGATAATTGTTCTGTATATAGTTGCAGCATGTATTTCTTTTGTAAATATTGAAAAAGAAAGAATGGGCCTGTACGTTGTTTTATATATATCCCGTGGCCTAATAGATTACTTTAAATCGTATTAATCCTTAAATTCAATACATTCCATTTTCTCATAGATGTGTGACCACTATCATTTTGTTCCATTTCATGTCCTTGTATAAATGTTTGACATGACAGCACAACGTTGAGCTATAAAATATTCCTTTATTATCAGACCGGCCAAAGGTTATCTCACAGGTGTGTCCAAATAAAAGATTGATCACCAGTATCAGACGTTTTGATTATTGTCTCAGTTAACTCCTGCTATAACACCAGTCAAACCATATCTAAATGTTTTTGAGGTTTTTTTCAAACTATTTGTCACATATTTATATCTATGTCCTTTTACCCATGAATACTTTTTATTCATGGGATAAAATTCAATCCAGAGCAGTATGTTATGTACAGTACAACAATGTGCATTTAGTTAGGTTTAGTTTATGTGTTAATTATACAGTGAAAATTCCAAAATGTGTAGGTTTATAGGCGTACAAACTTAATTCACCTGTCTCGATTTATGCTGGGCTGTTGGGTGAATAGAAACCAAAATATGAACTCAAATAATTGTAATGAGCATGGTAATTCAACATTTATTTTACTGGTTAGACATCAGAGGTATTGAGGATATGTTTTCTTTTTTTAGCATATATCATTGTGTTTTTTATTTATTTCTGGTTTAAACTGCTCAAACACAATGGAGACTGTGTTTTATTGTCAGAGCTGACCTGGAAAGTCCCTGGCAAGAAGCACTTTTTTTCTGGCAATTTGGCCATTTGGAAAGATGCCTGATGATATGTGTCATAAACATCAGAGGCACAGGGAAGTGAAATGCAGCATTATGTCAAAACAGCAATCACCTCTATCAAAGATTAGACTTAGTTTATACAACATTGAGCACCATTTTGTAAGGACACGTGTGTGCATTCACAAAATGGCGACTGGATTCACGTGCCACGTTTGGCATTTGTTTCTCCTGCAGTTTAATGACTGCTAGGACTGAGTTTCATGCACACTTAAAATATCTCAAGTTCAGAAAAGTTTTTCCCAATATTTGCTTGCATTTTCTTAATTTATAATCAAGTTATTTTCATGTTCTAACAGTCACTGGATGGTTAATCACGCTTATGAAACTGCTATGAAACTGCATCTGCTGTTTTCTTTTTTACATCTTGATGAATGGAAAAGGTTTAGTGGTAGGGCTGAAAACGAAACTATTTCTCATTGTTATTCTTTATAACCTGACAGTTAGGAGATACCATCGGGCATGGCGACTCATCAGTTAACCTGTCAGCTTTGTTTGCCTGCGGGTTACAAAGGCAGGAGGACACAAAGTGGAAGAGCAAATGCCAAAATGTGGCGCCATCTTAGGATGAGACATTTAGAAACCTAAACACCAAATGGCAGACAGTGGACATAGAAAGTCAGAACATGTAGAGTAAGAGGCAAATAAAAGATGATATAGTGAGTGCTGTTAATCCCCAAACCTCAGTATGCACCATATATTCTGTGTATGTGATGTTTTTGGATGTGCTTTTGTGCAAAGAAGCTTTTGCATAACCAGTTCTGCACCATACCGCCACATTGCCACTGCCTAGCTGGAAAGTCCTTTCTCTTCTTTCTTTCTTTCACTTTCTGCCTTTCCTGCACTGTGTATTTAGTTGGACTCCTCCACACCACAGCCAAGGTCTTGTGACTGAAAGCATTGTGGTGTGATTGACACAGTTAGATGGATTTGGTTAGGTGACACTTTGACGGAACAAGTTTTAAGTGAATAAAGTGTGTCTGTGTTTTCCTTCAACAGTGCCAAAGGGCCAGAGTAGATGTATGCTTTTTCAACTGATTATACAGTATGTATTTATTTATTTTAAATGATAATGTTATTCAAATCCTAATCTGTAAATGAAAACATACTATATTTTAATGTGGTGAATTCTCTAAAATGTTGTAGAGTAAAAGTGTAATGCAGCATAAAAGCAAATACTAATTGAGTACTAGTTATGTTTTACCACTGCATGATAATCAAATAAATAACTGCATTTTTTGTCTATTGTTTATTTTGTTTTCTATTTTCTGTCACTTGAATACGCGAAGAGAGTCACATGACAGCTTAGCTTCACTGTAACCTAAAACCTTCTTCTCTTTAAACCAAATGTAAAGAGTAACTGATGCAGCATAAAGCACAACAGAAATAACACCTATCTCGCTTCTTTACTACACCTTGGCTCACTTTGTTTGACAGTTAAATATCTATTTGAATAGAGCACAACAGACAGGGGAAACATGCTATAAAAAGTCTTTAAAATTAAAATGATATAGTCACACAATAATAATTTTGATTTTTACTAAGCAGGGAGATCTTTGTACTGCTTCATGGTCAGGTAAAACCCCACTGTCTTTTATGTAAATCCCCTAATTTCCCCTGGGGAGTGTGGCAATTGATACATTGCAACTTCTTATGTCACTAAAAACAAAGCAACGTGAAAAAGCCTAAGGTGGTGTAACAGCTCCCCGGTTGGTTGCATTTGGCACTTTCACCAAGTCATGTGATTTCCTGGAAACAGCCTGCCTGGCAGATTGGTAATAAATAGTAGGGGATTTTCAGATGACCAAGCAAAAGTTGAAACCATTGCTCCTGAGTGCCATCTAGTGAGAGCAATACAAAAACATAGGCTACTGCAAATAATAAAAAAAAAGGTCAGCTCCACAGGAAACCACACCAACGAGAGGCACAGCAACATTTGAAGCCATAGACATTACATTACATTACATTGCGTTTAGCTGAGGCTTTTATCCAAAGCGACTTACAATAAGTGCATTAGACCAAGAATGGTTTCATAGAGCCAAAACATTTCAAGTGCTAGTCAACTGGCTTTAGATAAGCCAGTCCTTTGTTAGTATATAAGTGCTTTGTTAGTAATTGTATCGCTCGAAGTGGAGTCGAAAGAGATTAGTTTTCAGTCTGCGCCTGAAGATGTGTAAGCTTTCTGCTGTCCTGATGTCAATGGGGAGCTCATTCCACCATTTTGGAGCCAGGATAGCAAACCGACGTGTTCTTGCTGATGGGAACTTGGGTCCCCCTCGCAGTGTGGGTGCAGCGAGCCGTTTGGCCGATGCAGAGCGGAGTGCACGTGCTGGGGTGTATGGTTTAACCATGTCCTGGATGCAGGGCCGGACTGGGAATTAAATTGTGCCATTTTGCTGGATTTATTTGTCAATATTTACAGCGTTGCTGCCCATAGTGATAGCCCTATAGTTTAAATCTACTACCCAAAAATAAACATATGGACATGGGTCACTATTTAAAAAAATGTGAAAATCTATTTAGCAATCTATTCATGTGAACATATTTTAAGTCGGGGTGGAACTCAAATCCTCTAGGCATGCCGGTAAGATATTTTTGGAGTTAAATGCATCAATCTGGTGCATTTTGAGGGGGAAATAAAGAGACTAGATCTATTGAAACACCCATATGAAACAGAACTGCATACATTTAAATAATCATAAAATCATAAGAACATGTAACCAATAACATACCATATCCAATATGAAAAAACTTGAACTTGAAACTTGTTTATTTATTTGTTTTTGGTTCATTTATAGAGTGTGTCTGGGCTCCTGAATCAGCCTCTCCTGTCTCCCTCCTCTCCCCCCTTCTCCTCTTTGAGGCAGAAGCAAAGACTAGTTTTAGCTCTCAACACGTTTTTAAAGTTTATCTTACCTTTTTTAACCTATAGTTAACTTTTTTTAAAATTATTATTCATGCATATTTTACTAATCACTCCCCCCTCAAATGGAAATATGTGTTTAGATAAATGGTGACCAAACCGTTTGAGACCCACAGAGATAACTTAGACTAAGTTAACTATCTAAACCACATGTGTCAAACTCAAGGCCCGGGGGCCAAATCAGACCCTTGGTGGATTTAATTTCGGCCCCCAGGATAATTTCGAATTACTATTCGATCTGGCCCGCCGGTATATTGCACGCACACCTTCACTCAATCCTGAGAATTTCCTCAGCTCAGAGCCTGACCCCAAACATTGATGAACTTGCACCCAAGATGAGATGCCAAGTATCTGGCTTGAACTAGCATCACAGAGCAGCACTTTTTTTCTTGCGACAACAGGGCATGTTTGTTTTTTTCTTTGAGGGAAATTTTTTTTTTTAAGCTGTTGTTGGCCTGTGGAAAAATGTACTCATAAGAAATGACTCTGCAGATAGAGCCATAAGAAATGACTGCAACTGATTATTTAGTGGGAATGCTGTTAGCAGCATTCCAAGTATCTGTTCTTCTACGCACGAAATTCTTTAATTTTATTCTTAATTTTCTCCTCCCGCATTGAACATCGCAGAAACTCCGTTCAAACATCAAAACGTTCAGCTCGGTCGAGAATTAAGTGCTATTACTTTTATCATTCATAACTTTCATAATTCCAGAGATACATCCCATAATACATCACATTTTTAACCATTGAAGTCAATGGAGAAAATCTTCAGACTTGAACAATCTTCACGCGACTTCAACTGCTAACTGTTCCTTCATACTTTCACTCAGAAACCTCATTCCAACTTTAAAATGTTACACATCTTTCTGACATTATTCGTGTAACACAACTTTTAAATCAGATTCTTACTTTAAGAGATATTAAACATCGTTCAGACCTTGGTAAAGAGGCTTTCTTCAGATTTTAACATTAACTAGAGTGCGTGATGTCACAGCTGGAGTGTAGGAAATCTTGAAATTTGCCTTCATACATTTTTTTAAAACTGCCATAATTCACAAACCCTACATTGCTGACACATACTTTGTCATGACAAACGTAGGAAAACATATCGTAGCATTCAGAACAATGGAAACATTTGATCTCTGGACACCTCGTTAGCTCAAATATAAACACCTGTGTCATGGAACACGATGATGTCATAACTCCAACTGACATGCTCAGAGCAGCAGACTTCAGATAATGGTTAATGGTCCTGCCCTCAACAGCTCTACGTCAATTATGGGGTGTCATCATATCCTGTTTCCATGGAAGATCAAGAGGGCGATCAAGAGAAGAGAGAGAGGGCGATCAAGAGAAGAGAGAGAGGGTGATATAAGAGTGAGAGGGTGATCAAGAGAAGAGAGAGAGGGTGATAGAAGAGTGAGAGGGTGATCAAGAGAAGGGAGAGGGCAATCAAGAGAAGAGAGAGAGGGCGATCAAGAGAAGAGAG
>CALSBZ010046845.1:401776-463353 GCA_943591055.1 Gobionotothen gibberifrons | reverse complement strand
CTTCTTCTTCTTCTTCTTCTTCTTCTTCTTCTTCTTCTTCTTCTTCTGCTTATCTCAAAACAACCATGTGATTTCCTGTAACTCCTCAGTGGTGAACTGGCATTATCGATTATGTAAGAATAATAGATCTCAAGTGCCCCCAAGTGGAATTAAATTTGAATGTTTAGCTAGGCTATGTTTTTACTATTTGTTTGTAGCTGAGTAGCTATAAGGTTGTTAAAATCCTCCTATGTAACACTGTTCAACAGAATGACATATTATTATATATATATCATATATATATATATATACGCAACCGAGAAAAACCAGGCTTCATATGAGAGACTTTTAATCAGACTCAGAAGGTTACCTCCTTAAAAGTTTAACAAATGTGTGGAAGAGAAAAACAGGCGGGGAGAAGAGGCCCTATCGGACGGGAAGCCAGACTTTCACACCTGAGCCTAGCTGTGGGAGATTCAATCTTTCCCTTTTGTCCTTTTCGTTGTCTTGCTCTTACTTTTTACTCTCCACATCAAATATTTGTATAAACATCATTTAAAGTATTTTGACCAAAAACGGTAAACAGCAACATGTAGCTACCTCCTTTCTTACAAAACTACCAAGGCTCAGAGACATAGGGTCTTAAAGAGATTAGGATTAGCAAACATGGTAATCTTAATCTTGTTTCATGCCAGTGATCATCTTTGTGGATTTTATCTGTACCAACATCTACCATTTCCTGTCCTGTAGCTGAGGTGCAAAGTTGCGTTCGAAATGCAATCACATTAGCCATACCTCAAAGTACATTTGACTATATGCTACATAAATAACTGGCCAGCACTGCTTTGAAACCACGCAGTGGTGTGTGTTTGAGGACAACAACATGAACACACACACGGGTGAGATCATTTGCAATAGCGGCAAATGCACAACACAGTCTCACGGCATTTCGTGTTATAGTCACGAGATTAATCTATGGATTCGTGTTCACCAACACGATTTTCGCATCTTTTTTCGTGTCACACAGAACGATTTTAAAAGCAATGTATTTCTATTGGTATGTTTCGTGCGACACGAAAAAAAAGTGAAAATCGTGTTGGTGAACACGAATCAATAGATTAAATTAATGTCGTGACTATAACACAAAATGCAGTGAGACTGGGTTGAAATGCATGGATGATGTAGTAACCAACATTCCCGAACCAGAAGCCCTTGATAAATGGCAAGGTCCGTAAACTCCAAAAGACCTCAGTGTGTGCCAACACACTCTCCCGACACCAGTGAACATCAAGGGAACGGACATTGAGACTGGGATATCTATAGTGTTCATCTGACCAATGAACTGGACTGGTCTGATCACTCTGCTGCTCTGTACAAGAAGGGACTCTTTCTGCTATTTCTGCTATTGTACTGAGGTCTTTCTGGGTGCAGGGGGCACTCTACAGACCTTCAGCCGCTATCACACTGAGTACTTTGCCATACTTAGTGCCGGCACTTAGTGCTCCGGCACTTAGTGCTCCGGCACTTAACCCCAGGGCACAAAGTACCAATCGCGTTCACACCGGAGTACTTTTCCCTGAGGGAAGATTACTCTAACACAGAAAAGACCTGTCTATGCTGCCCCAGAACGCCTCGTTGGAGATTTCTCATTTTCCATTGTTTTCTTCCTGGGTTCTCTGACATGTGAATACCCAATTCAACAACAAATGACCGGATTGGCCCAAATGGACCAATCCGCGGAGCACCTCACACACCAGGATCCCTTGGCTAACTAACAGGGAGTCCCATTGACTTGCATAGAGCTCCCTGACCGCTGGTAATAGACGAGTTGGGATCGCGGAGAAATGCTCTCCGCAGACCCATTCTCACAGCGTTATAAACCTTTTTGTTACTCAATATCAAGGGGGGGGGGGCAGGAGCTCCAACAAGCCGTTTAGGACAGAGAGTGAATAAACATACTATACAGAGATGCGAAACCAATGTGAGTTTGGAAAATTGCACAATTTAAATCTATTCTAGTAGACCTCAACAATGGAATTATGATCAGTAGAAATGGCCATGACATGGGACCTTTAACAGATGAAAACTCGTTAATGAAAGAGTGGTTGATGGTTTATAAAAGGTTTTACTGGTTTATGAGATGTTAGTTAATAGATTAAAATGCATGGAGTAAAACCTCTCATGCAGTAAAACATTAGAAACATAGAAACTTTAACACCTCTTAAAAAACTGAAAACCTTAATAAGCAGTTTAAAATGTCATTAACAATTACAAACTCATATCAAAAACATCTATACAAAGGTAAAACATTATAGAAACCACCAGTAAAACCTCTTATAGGCTTGAAAACCTTCAACCATTAGGACCCATCCTTAACCAGTGAAACATCTTATAAACCATTAAAAGTTTTATACCATTTAACCTTCCTAAATCTGTAAAAACTATGATATAAACCATCTTCACACCGTGTACACTAGTAAAACATTTTAAACGATTACAAAGTTGTAATAAAACATTAAAAATCAACAAAGCCGTAAAATGTCTAACAAACCGCTGAAACCTCTTATAGACCTGTGAAACCTTTCACGAATAATGTAAACCTCTGAGCTTGTGGGAGCAGTGTGTCCTCTGCTGGTGACTTCTCCTCTTTGCGACAGAGTTTCTGCAGAAAATGCAGTCCTTCTAACATGTAGCATTTCAACGGTCAAATTACTTAATACCAGAGGCCTCATTTATACTGGGGACGCTGGGACATATCTCCACCACTTTTGTAAATTGCCAATTTTGTCCCCATCACTTTGCATTGGGATAATATGTTTAAAATGTACTGAAAATAGCGTGCATAAAGAATTGTACACTTTGACAAAGGTTTATTTGCATAAGAGCACATGTCCAATCTCGAGGATTGTTCACACTTTTTGGGAGTATTTCTGGTAACCCAAGTGGTGAGATTTGGACCTGTGACACGTTTAATATTAGTAATAATTGAATAGAGAATATTAAAGCAATTGTTGCTCCCGCTTGCAGCAGCGTAGCATAGTTACTGCACTAGTTGTCATAAAAAGTAATGTCTGCATATGTATGTATGTATGTATTGTTTGCGGGTGGCGCTTAATGTAGTTCTAACCTTTTCATGCAGTAAAGCGTGTACAACCCATCAAAACGTTTCTAAACCAGTCAAACGTTTTAGAAACCAGTGAAACCTCAAACAAGGAAGTAAGGCCTAACACTTTATTAAGAAACCTTTAAATCCTCTTATAAACCATTAAAAACTATTTTAGAAACCCTGTTAATATCTTATAAACCAGTGAACCCTTGTCTAGAAACCTTTCAAAACATGTTTATTAAACCTGTAAATATCTTGTCAAGCAGTAACACCATTTTTGTAAACCAGTAACAGCTCTTTCATGAACCAGTTTCAATATGTTAAGGGTTATGATCACAGAAGGAAACAAATACATATTCATACTGTATTGAAAAGAATCTTAAAACATATTGTATTTTCTGTGAGGATTTACAGCCTCCCTCCTCCTATTCCTCTTTGTCTGTGTTGTGTTGTCTAGATCTGTCTTTGGTTTTCTGTCTGCGTTGTGTCTTGTCTAGATCTGTCTTTGGTTTTCTGTCTTCGTTGTGTTTTGTCTTGTTGAGCTCTGTCTGTGATTCCCTGTCGTTAGTTTCCCTGGTGTGTCTAATTTACCCGATTGTGTTCACCTGGTGTCCTTGTGCTTCTCCTCCCCTTCTCAGCTGTTTGTGATTACCCCTCTGTGTATTTAGTCTTGTCTTTTTCTTTGTTCAGTGTCGGATCGTCTTGTGTCATGACTAGTTCATCGGTGAGTGTTTCTGTTTTGTTCTGTGTACCACGTAGCCTTGAAATAAAGGAGTTTTTTTTCACTTGAATCTGCATTTGGGTCCTGCTTCCTGCTACACAAACCGTAACATTTTCTTTGCAATCACAACCCCTTACTTATGTGCAACATATACCGTAAATAGCTGTGATATATATACTTGGAAGTATAGATTGGTTCATGAAAGAGTTGATGATGGTGTATAAAAGGTTTTACTGGTTTATGGATTTTAATAGATTTAATTGCAGGGAGTAAAACCTTTCATAAACAAGTAGAACATTTATAAATCAGCAAAACACCTTATTCACATTTCAGAAACCTGAAAAAACATTTAAAACACACTTAAACCCCTCTACTAGCTACTGGTGAAGAAAGTCAACCTCCATTCAGATGGAAATCACTCTCTCGCATGCCTGCTCCCTTTTGTGAGAGTATAATCAAGTGTCCCTTCTCAGATTCACACATTTACAACTCATTTAGCATGATTGCATAATGAAGCAACTGTTTTCCTAGTATCACCTTCATGGAAACATGCTTCCAGAGAGCTTTGTATTTTTTTTAAATCTCTGCTATTTATCTCTTTACTGCTAGAAATTGCTTAATATTATTACAACATTAAAATAGTAAAAAGGATGACCTAAACATTTAATAAGATATATGTTTTGTAGTAAAATGAAAAAGTGCCATACACAAAAATCACATAACATTGTTAAACCTATAAGACAAATAAAATGTAACCCATATCAATACAGGAAATGGGCATTGTCATGGAAACGTAACATGGAGCAGTGTCCACTGGGATTAGCAAATATGTTCTTAAAACACAAACTCCACATGGGAGAGGTGCCATGTTGTCTTTATGTTATAAGTCTAGTGAAGTTATAACAGTGTATCAAGCATGTCCCCAACAACTTTGGTAGAAACACTTTTTTTAAGATTTAAAAAACCACTACATTAAGCGCCACCCGCAAACAATACATACATATGCAGACATTACTTTTTATGACAACTAGTGCAGTAACTATGCTACGCTGCTGCAAGCGGGAACAACAATTGCTATTCTCTATTCAATTATTACTAATATTAAACGTGTCACAGGTCCAAATCGCACCACTTGGGTTACCAGAAATACTCCCAAAAAAGTGTGAACAGTCCTCGAGATTGTACATGTGCTCTTGTGCAAATAAACCTTTGTCAAAGTGTACAATTCTTTATGCACGCTATTTTCAGAACATTTTAAACATATATAACACAATGCAAAGTGATGGGGACAAAATTGGTAATATCCAAAAGTGGTGGAGATATGTCCCAGTGTCCCCAGTATAAATGAGGCCTCTGGTATTAAGTAATTTGACCGTTGAAATGCTACATGTAATAATACTACTTACCACCAAGTAGGGCTGCTCATACTACAAATGCATCATGCAACTGAAAAGTCACTAGGATTGAAAGACATTGAAAAACATAAAAAGTAGGGTATTTTATTCAATTTTTCTAAAGACAAGACTAAATGTTATTATGATAGCAACCTGCAAGAGGGGAAAGTAGACATAATGGTAGCAGAAACAGAAATCAGGCTATAGAGGGACACAACATAACACACGGAACAAATGAAAATAGCCTATGTATCTTATACTAAGATTCCATTAACCAAACATTTGTATGAACAAAGATAAAATAGAAAGCAATTATGACATTGACAGTGAGAGTATTAAGTGTGAATGAAAGTCTGTATGCCTTGGACAGTTTTTAAGAGAGCATGTTTTGAGATACATCAGCAGAACTTCGCTGAATATAGGAACCTCAAATGCACAGTGCTCTTCTGTATCTGAAAACTGCCGCTTGCATCAGTTGTCAAAGGGACTGTTGTTGCTTACTAAGGAAGGCCCGCCAAAGTGAGAGGAAGTGAATGGACTAGATTTACAGAGTTATGCAAACAGGCAACCTCACAAAACATGTGACAGTCACGACACATTTATTTTGTTACATTCTATTCATGATACCAGGCTAATGCAAACAGCATAAAAGCAATGGGATCCTGAAGTTTGGCTGTCAGTGTTAAACGAGCAAACAGTTGATTTTAGAAACTCTGGCAACCTTTGAGTCAGGGTTGAGAGAGCTTCCTTGGCAACCATTTGTCACCACCGTGACAGCCAAGCACTGAAAACAACCGAGAGAGGGACCTACAGGAAGAAAGAGAGAGATAGAGAGGAGAAAGCGCGCACGCACGCGCGCGTGCACACACACACTCTGATGAGTCAGAGGAGGCTGATTCTGATGTAATCCAACAACCCCTCCCTTTTTCCAATTCCCCTGCCTCCAAGGCTGTTCCTGGATATTCAAGTAAGTACCTGGTTCCCCACAACATATAGCGATTCACCGGCGGTAACACAATTTACTGTGCATAATCTAATTACAGATCAGTTGAGGACCAGCAGTTGACGGCTTACCACTACTTTTAGTTTTAATGGCATTACAGTTTGGTCACCCCTTTTTTTTAAAGCAATGATAATTCAGGCTTTAGTTAACAGAAATGGTGTGAGTGATACAATAAATCAGAGAATATAGGGGAAATGTGCATGATTGTTTTTATTTCATAGTTTCATAATATATGATAATATAAATATATATAACAGAACATGATGAAAAAGTATTAATATACACATTAAATCCCATTCAGTTATAAATCAATTAATATACAAATACCTTACATTTCCCCGTATTTCTGTGATCCTATCCACATCCCAACCAGAACCAACTACAACAATGATCATTCTGAAAAGCATCTTTCATTAACCCAACCAGAGACGTATGCGTTTATCTATCCGACTTCTTCCTGCTTTAATTTGAAAGCCAACACTCGTCAGTTCTTCTGCAGCTGGATCCCCTCCTTTCCAGGGAACACCCAATTGAATATCATATGAAAAAACGCGAAACTGCTCTTGGATCAGCCTCGTGTATTCAGTGCATCGTTGCCAATGGGTCTTCATGGCAGGGAGGGACGCATGCGCAATGCTTTGTGTTGCAACACAACTGAGCTCGACAGCAATCTTCATCAGGAGAAAACCGACGTTACTAACCCTTTTGAGACAAACTGAGAAACTACACATGATTCAGATTCAGGATTACTGCGACCACATACATGGATTACAATAGAGGAAGCTTTGAAAATACCACAATCAATGATACTAAAATATTTTTTGTCACGTGGTCATACTTGACCAATCGGAGGGAGCCAGATCCAGCGGAAAGTATGCTCTTTGTTCGGGTATTTTGCCAACTTTATCCCGAAATCTGAGCCTTATAATGTGTATAAATCACAGGATATGTTTATGGAGGGTACGTTTTTATAGCAAAAGGCACCATGTGGATCATTTTGAATGCGTTCGTGTCGAAGTTTTGATTCCGTTCGCTCAGCCTTATTTCATCACATGACTCCCCTCCCCCACCCAGCGCAGGGATCGGTGAAGAAGGCGGACATGTTTGAGGGAAATGTGTTGGTTAAAAAGTATCGAGGTGGAAGACAAGAAGATTATTTGAAGAAAGTTTCGCATTATTTTGGGATCTACCAGTCGCTATTCATATATCTTTTTTATTTAAGCTTTTTATGTCGTACTTTTGAAACTATCTCTTTTTGATAATGTGACTTATTTTAAACTGAATCTACTTTGATTTTACATTTTAGAACTGTAGACATATTTAACGTTTCGAGAACATGGTGTTTCTTTTACTAGTTTATTTGAGTGACATTGTGGGGAATTTGTAACCTTGGTGTGGGGGATGGGGGCATGTGGTTAGGTAACCATTTTGTGTGGTAGTTGAAATGTCCAGATAGTGTCGGTCGCTTTTAAAGTCTTAGTAACTTTTGCGTCTGTTAATGATTTTGATTTGATCTTGTTTTTTAGTTTACTTTGAAAAACCAGCCATGGTATTAGCATTTCTAAACTGCAACATAGATTTTCGTTTTTAATTCCTAATGCTTTAACACATTTGTCAGCAGGATTGTCTTATTCATTTGGTAAATGCAGCATTAGCATACTTTTATCAAATGAATGTGGTCTGAGGTCAATGAGAAAACTGCTGTGTCATTCAATGGATATTGGTAGTTCTTATGATCCTGTCTAGGTGTGGTGTTGTTATTCGTCGTTGAGGTAAACAGGGGCTATAGTTTCGTCGTTAAACATGCAGTCAGAAGTTTTAGGCTCTGGACTTGATCCTAGTTATGTGGTGGCGTTTGTAAGCCATGGAGGCCTTGTCCTCTAGCATGTTGGCCTTTTTCTGCAACAGATGAACGCTGTTTATTATACTCGTGCTTTTAAGCAATATGTGTAGCATTTTGTACGTTTTCCTTCATGTTTTATCGTAGTTAATATAACGAATTATATTATATTACTATGTGTCACTGTACTTAAGATGGCGGGTGTGCAACTCTTGTGAAAGACAGAAATGCGGATATTCTGCTAAGCAGCATAGAGCTCGTGGGAGAGGCTCTTATCGGGTTCGCGTGACCTGGCGCTTGAACCAATGGGCTTCTTGGTATTTACCCTAGAAGCCCGCGTTACAAACCCATTGACCAATCCCCGCTGTCGTTTTGCACACGTTGACGTAATGTAATATGAGAAGGAGGAGGGTGGTGTCGGTACCCTCACATATTGTACAGGATTAAGTTGAGGAGCCATTTATCAACAGCATTTCTGCATTACAGAATAGGCTGGGCCAATGGTATTGTTCTCTATCTTTGACGGACAGAAGAAACTTGCGAATAGGTTGGCCCTAAAGATTGTCAGTGACGCGTCAGTATCTAGGGGTGTGGTGACTTTGACTGACGTGGTAGGCAACGAATAGCAATTCACAGGGCGTGAGTAGGCTGACGTAGTCTATCCAATAGGGTGAACGGTTGGTCTATAAAATAACGGGTGTAGTCGCATTGTCGCCATTTCAACGAAGCTGGTTAAAGGAGTTCGCCGTGGCGGGGAGCGGAGATAACTGACGAACAGAGACGGATCCCGGTCTGAGTCTAGCTAAAAACAGAATCCGGATCCATCCTGATGGATATGGCCGTTAACCCGCTCCTTGAAAGGTATCTACCGGTACAATTGACTCTCAGCTTTCCACCAGAGGGAATATTATAAACATTTCTTATGATTTTATCTAAAAAAATGTCGTTGCTGTCAGCTTGTGTTTGCTGTAATGGGACCGGAAAAGGGAAATAGACAACGAATATGCTACAGGAAGGGTCTAGCTGGTCTTGAAAGGGTTTAGAAGATGCATTAATGGGGAGGAAATGTATTGTGTTTGTGGTTTGAAACAAGCTGCGACTGTTGTTCGCACTACGCCGGCGCCATCTTCTGAGCGCCTCAGCCGTTGGCCGCTCTCTCCCGCTGCCCTGCAGTGCTAACATTGCTAGCATTAGCATTATAGACCAAAACCCATTTCCTGTAGAACAGTGCCCGAAACCCCGACCAACGTTTTTGCAGGTAGTGTTTGTAATTAAGCGTTTTGTTCTGAACTTCATGACACGCTCTCAACACTGTTAATGTAAGCTCTGGGACCGTAACATGTTTTATACGGGCTGCTAACTGCACCATAGTGTTGACGAGCATAAGCTGTCTTACCCAAAACAATAAGAGTCAGAGTTGTGTGCTTACAACGATAACTTAGCGGTTTTAACTAGTTTGTTATTGTAGCCATGTGACGGGCAGTTGTTGTGATCAACGGTACGACGACACATTACTATGCAAGGGTTAACCACCCATGTGTGTTGGCGGTTTCAGTTGGTTGCCTGGTTACGTTGCTCAATGTCACTCAAAATAGGTAGCAACTTTGATTATGAGGTTTTCGTTTTCACATTATTATAACATAACTCCACTGTACTTGAATCTCATTTTTATTTCCTTGGACATATACCCAATTTTATTTAATAACTAATTTTGTTAACTACATTTCAGCTAACGTGAAATAATGTTTTTTTTTTTAGTGTTGTTATTGTTATGTACATGGTCACTTTCCATTTTAAAATAATAAAGTACACTAACTGTCAAATGTGTTTCCTAAAGTTGTATTATTCAAAAAAGACTGTCAACAAACTGCCAACAAAATTGAAAGAGTGTAGATAAGTTAACGCTTTATTTGTAGTCTACAGCCATCTCTGCATATGCAATTCCCTTCTGTGATGACAAAGTTAACCTTTTACTGAGGAGCCCATATCTGTCTTTAAACAGTGGTTTAGTGCAATGAGTAGATGTATGGAATACCCGGTAGGTACTTTTTCTCACATGATACAATCTCAGGAATACTACCTGTTGCTTCAATACCAAAACCAGCAAGATCAACTTTATATAAATACTATTTTGTTGTTTAAGAGTGTTTTGCATTTAAAGTGTTGTTAGGCTAAAGGTTTATACGAGTTCATGCTGTTGACATCGGGGGAGTGAACGTTTCCCTGACATCTAAACATAACTACCAGGGGAGGTAGCCAGGTATACTGTTGAGTTTTTTTAGCATTTCCTTGTAGAACTAAAGCAACTCTGAAGAACTGGGATGAGGCATTTTACTCTACTTGCAAGTGTATGTCATACACCTTGTATCAATACAAAGCGGCTTTAGAAATTGTACAGTCTTCCCATAGTAGTAACACAGGTCTTAATACTTGCTACAGAACAATATTGACATGGTTTAAAACAAAAAAATCCGTAAAATATATATTTCCCCTCCATAATTTCAGAGCATTCTAATGCTTTCCTTATGGAAACAACCTTTATAACAACGACCCTTTTGCAGTGGCTAGCAATATCCCAGTACGGCATACAACACAGCAAGATGTTAACTCATGGCTGGTAAAACCTTGCGATGGATAATACATTTTTGTATTCCCGATCATAACGCATCATTGGCATTTCCTGTTCCACATGTCAACGGGGAGGAGTTACTGCCGCTCTTATTGATAGACATAAAGCGGAAGGAGTGGTAGGCAGACTGTACATTTTCTTATTACTGTATTTTGTGAGTGTTGCAGGCAAAGAAAGATGAATCAAGTTTGAAACAACTCACAATATGCCAGCAAGACAACATGTTGTCATTTTGACATGCGCGTTAATTCGTTGTATTATCCACAGTATTTATGGGAATAAATATACGGCATATATGTTTCTGCTAATACTGGGAAATTAGAACCTGGATATTAAGTTTTACTATTAATGAATTTGTTAAGGTGAACATCAAACATAGTTCAGCATTGGAGACATACCAGTCCTGTAGCACATATTCCAGGTAGTTAATTGGTTTTTTCAACTGCTCTCTACAGCTCCCATGTCGGGGTTGAGGTTGGCATAATGGGAGTCACAACGATGGACCAGAGTTCTGGCACAGCGGGAAAACGCATCAGAAAACCTTCCCTTCTGTATGAGGGCTTTGAGAGTCCTGGGATGCCCCCGCTCAGTCTTTTGATGTCTTCAGGACCCCCACAGCCCATGGTGAAAGACCCACACCGGCAGGGGAGGATGACTAACCAACTTCAGTTCCTACAGAAAGTCCTGATCAAGTCTTTGTGGAGGCACCACTTTGCATGGCCCTTCCATGAACCCGTAGATGCGACCAAGCTCAGCCTGCCTGTGAGTGTGCTTACTAGTAATTACAAGACTTGCATTCTGTTAAGAGGAGGGACGGTTATTTCTATAAAACAGTATTTTATTTTTACAGCATTTCCTAAATATTAGCATTTGAAAGGTTTGTTTCACCATCACTAATATACAATTGACTATCTTACCATGTGAAATCTACTGTCGGATTTAATTTAATGTTAATTATTTAATTTAATTTAGTTAACACTAAAGAAGTTTCTGATCTTGAAAGTGTCTTTTTGACCCCTTTCAGGACTATCATAAGATCATCAAAACTCCCATGGACATGGGCACTATAAAGAAGAGACTAGAAAATTACTTCTACCGCAGTGCCAGTGAGTGCATGCAGGACTTCAACACCATGTTTACCAATTGCTACATTTATAACAAGGTAAGACTTAGTTTGAGCCTGGGGCACTAACAAGATTATGTTTCATGCCAGCTGCTATTGTTTGCTCTTACATGTGGCTGACGTTGAAAGTGAAGATGCAAAATTCAGTATATTGAATAAAAAATTGTTTGTATATGTAATAGCATGTATATCTTTGTACTGTCAGAATCATTATACCCCCCTCTTTAGCCTACAGATGACATAGTACTGATGGCTCAGTCTCTGGAGAAGGCCTTCCTTCAGAAAGTCGCTCAGATGCCCCAGGAAGAACTCGAGCTAGCTTCTCCCACAGGGCGGATCAAACCAGGAAAACCTGGCCGAAAAGGCAGAGGTAATGCAAGCAGGCAATCAAACCAGCCATCTCAAGTCTGCCATACTCACACATACAGTTTAGCCAATTAGTAAAAAAAATAAAGACATGTATAAACAACTTTAATTGAATCTTTTTTGCAATCTCACTCCTTCCTGTTCTCTTATCCTCGCCCTCTCTCTTGCAGTCTCCGGAGGAGTGACTACAGCTCATCAGGTCCCAGCTGTTTCCCAGTCAGCATACTCACCGCCCACTCCGGAAACACCTGACTCCATCCTCTCCACCCCCCCACAGACACACATGACCAAAAGTCTGCCCCCTATTCTTACAACTGAACAAAGCATCCCCAGCATGACTGGTCTTCCTCCAACACAGCCAACCACTAAGGTAACGATAGTAAATGAATCGATAATTATGAATGGAGACCATACACAAAACGTGTTTCCCCGACTCACCCATACATCTTATTTTTCCTCACAGAAAAAAGGTGTGAAGAGGAAAGCAGACACAACCACCCCAACCACTGTAGCCATGCCCATCATGAGCACCATGGGTGTCAGTGGCATCAACATGGGGATGGGCGGTGGGCACAACTCCCCGCTCACCCTCACTTCACTTGGGGTAGACCATAACTCCAGCCTCGGGATGAACCAGGGCATGAGTATGGGTATGGGCTGTGGAACAGTAATGATGGGTAGCAAATCAGCATCCGGGAGCAGGAGAGGAGTGAGTGGACGAGCCATCAAGCCCCCCAAGAAGGACTTGCCAGATTCCATGGTGCCACCACCGGTGCGCCGCAGCAAGCTGAATCCCCAGCTGCGATACTGCAATGGTGTCCTGAAGGATCTGCTGTCAAAGAAGCATGCAGCGTACGCCTGGCCGTTCTACAAGCCGGTCGATGCCTCAATGCTTGGTCTCCACGACTACCACGACATCATTAAGCAGCCCATGGACCTCAGCACTATGAAGGTACTCACCATAAACACACTTAATTATTAACATTTCAGAACAGAGAAGCACTTTTTCTTGGTCTAAATTAAGGAAACCTGATGTGGTATGGGGAAGATTAACTTGATGAACTGTTCTTGGCAAGTTTAGAATGTACCTATAATCTCCTTCTCTCTCATTGTGTGTAGCGGAAGATGGACAGCAGAGAGTATCGTGACTCCCAGCAGTTCTCTGCTGATGTTAGACTGATGTTCTCCAACTGCTACAAGTACAACCCTCCTGATCATGACGTTGTGGGCATGGCCAGAAAGCTGCAGGTAATGCACTTATTTCAGTGATACTATTTGTTACTCCTTTTAACACATCATTCAATTTTACTGCTTGTGTTTTCTCATTCCCTCGAAATCATCACTGTTCTTGTTTTTGTATTATTGATCCTCACCATCTGTTTAATCCTTTTAGGATGTCTTTGAGTTCTGCTTTGCTAAGATGCCAGACGAGCCACCAGCACCCCCGAGCTCCTCATCTTCCTCCTCCTCCTCTTCATCCTCATCTGAGAGCGAGGTCAGCAGTGAAAGTGAGAGCGAGAGCAGCCCCAGCTCTGACTCTGAGGAGGAGAGGGCAAACCGTCTGGCAGAGCTGCAGGAACAGGTTTGTACTCCAGTGTTTGCACACGCGTCACACACACAACATATTACATCCTTTTCATCAGTAATCATAACATATCTGTCTTTCTTTCTCTCTTCAGCTAAAAGCCGTACACGAGCAGCTCACTGCACTCTCACAGGGCCCCATCGTCAAACCCAAAAAAAAGAAAGATAAGAAGGACAAGAAAAAGAAGAAAAAGGTAGAAAAGGAAAAGCATCGGAAGATAGAGGAAGAGGTGACACCCATTAGACCGCCCAAGACCCCTAAGATCACCAAGACCCCAAAATCCAAGAGCAACAGAGGAACATCAGGTCCTGTAGCATCAGGCAAGAAGGCAGCAAGCAAGAAAAACAACAAGCGCAAGTGAGTACTGACCCCTGCTGGACGATGGTGGGATCATGTGTGTGGCATGATGCTGTATCTGTTGGTGCGTCTAGACATCTGGAAAGGAGCCCCAAAGGGATGAATAAGACAGATTGCTACTTGATGTATATTTTTTATATACAGTGTCATTGTAGTTGCAAGTCAAATCTGTAAATCTGCTTGCTAGCTGCTAGTGATCACGTTTTAATTTGAAGGTATATATTGTAATAAACCTAGAGTCACCTTTTAACATTCTCTCCGTCCATTTCCTTTTCCTGTCTCATCAGAACCAAAAAGGGCGGCATGACCTTTAGCGTGCCTCAGCCGGTCCACGAGCCCATAGTGAGCCATTACGACTCAGACGAGGAGGAGGAGACGGCCCCCATGTCTTATGATGAGAAGCGCCAACTCAGCCTCGACATCAACAAACTGCCGGGAGAGAAGCTGGGCCGCGTCGTTTACATCATCCAGTCGCGCGAGCCCTCGCTCCGAGACACCAACCCCGAGGAGATCGAGATTGACTTTGAGACGCTGAAGCCGTCAACGCTGCGGGAGCTGGAGAGATACGTCATGACGTGTCTGAGGAAGAAACCCAGAAAGCCATATGGTTAGTAGAAGCCCAAAATAATGCTTATTTGTTAACCTGTTAACAAATAAGCATTATCATTACCATTCCCCAAGCCTGTTTTTCAGACCTCAGGCTCAAAAAGGACATTCCCAGAACAAATGACTATAACTTCAGTTTTAAAAGGGGCAAATTAATAATCTTTTTTCTCAAAGCAATGATAAACCTGTGAGTTGGATGTAGAAGAGTCAGAATCAATATAGAATTGGTTTATTTTAAAGTAAATTCAGATTGAACAAAAACTGTAAATGATAGTGTCCGTCCAAAAAAACCCATTACATATAGTGAAAACCAACCTTGAATGATGGGATGGTAGACTAAAAGCTTTAGGAATCCAAATGATAACATATGATAAGTACCCTGTATCAAGATTGATGCAAAACAAGTTAAATTTGACCTTTTTAGAGAGATTTAGAAGAAAAAAAACACCTCTGGGATCATTTGGGTGCATTTGCCGTTTCTCTGGAACCCATTGGTCGATTTTAGTGACTGACACCTCTTTTTAACCGTTAGAGCCAATAGAATCGAAGGGGAAGTTCCACATACACACACACGTTACCATTGAGGAGTGAGAGTGACGCGCACGCAGTCGAAAGCTATGTTACGCTCTGAAAACTGAAACCTAGGCCCAAACTAGTAAATATGAAGATGGATTATCAGTAATCATTTCAAAGTGACACAGAAACGTTGGATTAACCTTCAGCAGCGGTTTTATTGTTTTGATTCCATTGAACTTTTGATCAGAACAACAGCAACGGTAAGACTATTTGCGTGTTTGCTCCGTAAAGCTACGTTGTGTGATGTCTGGGTCTGTATCCCATGCTGCGAGTTCTGGTCGCTCAGTGATGATACTTATATTTCTGGAGTCTGGAATCTCAGCTTGCTCGCTGGTGGAGTGTTTCTACCGTGAGTTCTGTGTTAAGTGCCTTAGCCTTTTTTCCCGCTCAGGGCTAATTCAGAGGCTCGGCGTTAGACTTGTGTTTCGTTTGGCTAAAAATGGTTCATATCGTCACTTAGCTGAGTTTCTTCCCGTTAAGTGGATATGACAGATTCACAGTTTGTTAAATGTTAACGAGCCCTCAGACGCTGTTTCTTGCAAGATGTTGCGTTTTGGGGGCATGGGGCTTAACAGGTTAAACCACTTTTTTGATCACAGTGTTCACACGATCTTTGATACTTAATTTACTTGAAAAGAAGTATAAATATAATATTTTTTAATCCGTTAACAAGAAATCCGAGAACTTCAGGACAGAAATGGTATTCTGTGGAGGCTGTAGATCACCTGTAGATCTTTGGTACTGCAGTGAAGCACTGTCATCTCATGGATATTGTCTCTGTTTCTTTGCAGCTAGTAAAAACAACGTTGCTGGCAAATCTCGGGAAGAGATCACTCTGGAGAAACAGATGGAGCTGGAGAGAAGGCTGATAGACGTTAGCGGTCAGCTGAACTCCGGAAAGAAGCCCGTTAAGACCAAACGTAAGTTTCCCACACTGCGTTTTCATTTAATAGTATTTAGGAGCTACCGCTTTTCAGAAAGAAAGTGGAATATGATACATCTTTTCTTCCCCGAATGGCTGATGTTGCTAAATCAAACATAAAAATGCAAGTTAGGGCATCTGCCGATTCTTCTCTGGATTTGAAATGAGATGAAATTGTAGAACATTTCTTTTGTCCAAAACCCAAAAATATTTGTTTATTTAATATGAAATCCTGACATCGATATTTGAGAGACTGAACAACATTCTGTACCATACCAGTTTAAAAACAAACAGATCAGCCAAAGAGTCGATGATGATTTGACCCATGATTAATCAGTCGACTTACAGTTGAAGTTCGGCTGCTTTCCTGATTTTGTTATTGTGTTAAATTGCTGTTCCTGACATTTTAATGCCATGCTCTTTGTCTCAGTATTAAACTGTCTTCAGGAAGTCTTGAATCTCAACATTTGACATCTTTATCAGATAGTTGCAGCATTTCTCTTACGCATAAAATATTTAACGTTTGAAATGACGTTGTTGTCTGAACATATTTCATATTTTCTTCCAGCAGAGAAACCTGTAACGGAGCTGCACAACACCCTGCCAACACGTCTCAGCGCCAGCAGCTCCTCCTCAGACTCCTCCTCATCATCATCCTCCTCCTCATCCTCAGACACAAGCGACTCAGACTCTGGCTGAGAGGCCCTGTGTCCGTATGACAGGGTCATGTAAGGGACCCTGGGTAATTTGCTTCCCACTGAGAGGACTGACCTGCAGTAGAGCTACTGACGATGGGGCCGCAGGACGGATCAGACGAGACGGGCAGAACTGCTGCGCCTCAAAGTATCAAACCAAGAAAGAGGGAGATGGAGCTTACCCTGCGCTCATGCATCCTTCCCAGACACAGCACAGTTGGGAATGGATAGTAGGAGGAGATTGTAAAGTCGTGCCGTTCTCTGGAGAACTGGCCTTTTTCGGGCAGAGCGAGGGACGCTCCATCTCCTGTAAAAAAAAAAAGGAGAATAGCGACGCATGCGTTGGAGGGATAAGGGTGCTAGAGCCAGAATTTGTCTTATTTCTGGAGATAATTTCCCTTCTTCTTGTGCTCCCTGTCTTTATGCTGTATAGATAAGATGTACAGTTATATAAATATCTATTTTTCTTTTGTAAAGAAGCATTTTATGGAGCTAATTTATTCCCTCATTCTGGGAAAGAAGAAGTAGTGCGGGTGTGTGTCTTAGTTTTTGTTTAGTTTTTTTTTTCTTGAGTGACAAAGAGGGTAGAGGGGAAACTCGATGCATTTGTCTGGTGTGTGTGTGTGTGTGTGAGTGAGTGTATGAATGTGTCATGTATGAGTTTGCATGTGAGATCCTCATCATTTTGACGCAGGCGTTGAAAATCAGTCTGCACGCAGAAGCACCTTGGTTCAGTAAAATACAGAATGCATGCAATACAGAGGAGCTGGCAAACACCTGCATACTCGTGCACTCATGCACTTGTTTGAGATGGTCGGCCACTGTACAGAAATGTGACATAGTTTCATGACATCAGTTTAGACAAACGTATATCTGTTCCCATGTCTTTTTTCCCCTCTATTTCTCTGTAAACATGTTGCTTTTTTTCTCCTTGTGACCAATCTGCGAATAAATTGTGAGGACGTGTCTTGTCCATTCACCCGTGCCCAAATAACATCCTGGTTCTTTTGATTTCTTCTGGTGTTCATGTTGAGTTTGAATACGTCAAAAAACATCTGACGAGATTTGAGGTTGTATGAAAATAGTTTTGCTGGTTCTTCCATAACATCGTATTATTTAAATAGGTGAAGCATTTTGGTTAGATTTCCCCATGGGTCATCACTTCTTCGCACCACGGTGTCATACAAACCAAACTGCTTATAACAATTTGGCCTTTAAGATCTATGGCAGCTCAAAGTTTAATTTCTGTGTTAACTGATCTTTGTTTTAGACTAAGTTAACTTATTTGTGTGAATATAATTGTTTGGAAAGTTTTCACCAGCATCATTAGTGGAGGACGACGTTTTCTCCTCTTTGGTCTCTTCGTTTAAAGCCAAACCAGTGTGGATGATTACAACAAGCAAGTGTCCGCAGACAGTTTAACAACACAGCATCTGGTTTATTGTGAGTAACAATGCACTGTTTGTTTGGTGGTTCTACTAAACAATGTTCTTTGGGTAAGGTGTGTGTCGTTAATGTTCTTTTAAAGTCGCCTACAGCGTAAGATTGGAGTTTTGAAAGTGATTCTTTAGCAAGAACTAGAATGGAGATTTCTTTGTCACAATACTGAAGGTAATCAAAGCTTTTAAATTGAGGTATACTCTACAAAATATGCACAGAGTAAATGTCAGGTTTTTAGAAGTGTACATACAGTCTCAATCTTGAGCATGTTTTTGTTCTTCCTTCAGTAACTTTGTCCACTCCGGTTGTCAATTCTAATTTCATGAAGTTTGTCCAAAACACCTCTGTACTTAACTCCATTTTAGAAATTCATCTGTACTCAAATAAACTGCGACATGTTCATCTTTACACTGACTGCGGGTATATTATTTATAAATTGCAGTTGCTCACTGTGCTTAGCTTAAAAAATAGAGGACCAGTGAAACGGATAGAAAATAGATTTTGATTATCAAGGTCCTATGAAGGTACTTCTTTGACCGCATTAAAGCTGTAGGAGGATTTAGTTCAAATAAGTGTCTTGAAAAGTGTAAAAGTAGCACATACAATAAAAAATGGCTGACTTCCTGTTGGGTTTATGATTCCTGACTGTCGGTTATCGGCCCCTTATATTAAACAATACCACATATTAGTAAAAACATCTAAATGCTAACACAAATAAAAATCTGTTACTGAATGTTGGCTACAGTTTTTAATTCAAAGGGACAGAAGTGATGATTCAACCTGGTTCTTAGTGGCCAAATTCATCTTTTTGTAATTTGCCTTATTAGAAAATAAACGAAGATAAATAAACAGCTTATTTCGTTTTTTAAGTAACTGTTTTTTTCTTTGATCAAATATTGGCTTTAGTGTCCGCAGACCTTCTGAATATTATAAGCTCAATCAATCGTCTGTATTCAGCCACACATAACTCATTTGAGTAGCAAACCGTGCAAAAATATTCAAAACCCAATCAGGCTCAGTCTAGATTACATGACAAAGAAAAAGTCATGAGTTTCAGGCAGAGTACTTGACTTGATATGACTAGAGGGACTGTTGGTAAACTTCTCTCCTGTTTCTTGTTCCAGTGAAGAGAAGACAAGTTTCCAACGTCCCCCGCCTTTATCCCGCTGAGATGCGTCCCCTCTCTCTGCTGTGGGTGAGGCAAAACACCTCGTCCCTCCTCTTCTTCCTGCACGGGCTGTACCAACTGCCTCCAACTGCTGCCTCCTGTCTGTCACACACCTGCATGAGAGGGGCAGATCAGATGGGGTGGGGCTGAAAATGAGGCAGCATTTCTTACCTATTGCCACATTAAAAGTTGGTGTTTGACATTTTTGATGACATTTGCTGGCATCACGTAAAGACATGAATGGATGTTGCATTGCATTTATTATGATACTGAATACTGTGCGCATCTTCTGTATGTGTGTGAGTCTCTGCTGTCAGCACATTTCTCTGCACATACACTACCAGTCAAAAGTTTGGACAGTTTGGAGGTTTTTTTTCGTTTTTTTTCTACTTTGGAGATTAATAATGAAGACATCAAAACTATGAAAGAACACATGGAATTATCTAGTCAACAAAAAAGTGTTAAAAATCCAGAATATGATTTTTATTTTATATACTTCAAAGTAGCCCCCTTTTGCCTTGATGGCAGCTTTGCACACTCCACCCCCTGATCCCACCGGGCGCTTCTACGCAACGCCACGCCACGCTACGCTACGTTCCGTCTGCTGGGTTTTTAGCGTTCGCGGCCACTCTAGTCAATGGGTGCTATTCCACCAGACCCGCTGCGCCACGCTACGCCGCGACTCGAAGCGTCCCAGAAGCTCCTCGCCCCAAGGAATTTCTAAAATATAGGATGAATCCTATTTTTGACGCGGCGCAGCCGTAAGGTAATGCCGGGCAGGCAGGAAGTGGAACGTTCAGACCATATAGCATATATACACGCACACTTTTGCAGCCCCTATCCCTCCGTAGTCTTTCAAGTAGGAGGAGAAATGCCAGCGTTCTCCTCCGGTTTACAGGCACTGTGTAAATTATATATATAGAATAATTATGATGATGAATGCATTGTTTTACCACTAAAATACAGCAACATATCTTTGATTCATGTCGTTTATAACTGGGATATTACAATTATTCGTAACTTTGTCTGTAGTCTACAACACAACAAAATAGGAAATAACAACAATAAACACGATTTAAACAGACACAAACATAAACCATGTAACTACGTAGCCTACTTGTAGAAGTACAAATGTCCAGGAAATATTCCAAAATCAACAACAACTGCAAGGCTGCACATATGACGCTCCGCTTCCACAACGTTTTGAAACGCGCCTGGTGGGTTACGACGCAGGAGGAGGTCGCAGCAGGGCTCAGCCACAACGTAACGTAGCGCAGACGCTCGCAGTGGGATCAGGGGGTGGTCAGCGTCATGAGGTCGTCACCTGGAATGGTTTTCAATGAACACCTGTGCCTTGTCAAGAGTCCATTTGTGGAATGACTTGCCTTCTGAATGTGTTTGAGACCATCAGTTGTGTTGTGCAGAGGTAGGGTTAGTGCACAGCGGAAAGCCCTATTTGACTACTGTTGTAATTCATATTATGGCAAGGACCACTCAACTTAGTGAAGAGAAGCGACCGTCCATCATCACTTGAAGAAATGAAGGCCAGTCGATCCGGAAAATGTCAAGAACTTTGAAAGTATCCTCAAGTGCAGTCGCAAAAACCATTGAACGCTATGACGAAACTGTCTCTCATGAGGACCCCCCCCCCCCCCCCCCCGGGAAAGGAAGAGCAAGAGTTACCTCTGCTGCAGAGGATAAATACATAAGAGTTACCAGCCTCAGAAACTGCAAATTAAAGCACGTCAGATTAGAGCCCACATAAATGATCACAGAGCTCAAGTAGCAGACAACCTCAGCATCCACTGTTCAGAGGAGACTGCGTGAATCAGGCCTTCATGGTCGATGTATGCAAAGATCCACTACTGAGGATGAACAACAACAAGAAGAGAATAGTTTGGGCCAAGAAACACAAGGAATGGACATAGACAGTGGAAATCTGTACTTTGATCTGATGTGAGACGCAGAGGAGGTGAGCGGATGGTTTCTGCGTGTGGACCCCACCGTGAAGTATGGAGGAGGAAGTGTGATGGTGTGGGGGGGGGGCTTTGCTGGTGACACTGTTGGAGATGTTTTCAGAATTCAAGGCACACTTAACCAGCATGGCTACCACAGCATTCTGCAGTAGCCAGCACAATATAAATCATATTCTGGATTTTTTAACACTTTTTTGTTTACTAGATAATTCCATATGTGTTCTTTTATAGTTTTGATGTCTTCAGTATAATTCTACAATGTAGAAAACATTAAAAAGAAATAAGAACTTAAAGGTGTGTCCAAACTTTTGACTGGTACTTTATATCAGCGCTGCATGTGCATCTTGTGCCACGTAGATATGATGGTGTACTGTACATACAGTATATATTAATACTGTGTGCATTGTATATATTGTACAAAATAAGGTTTTGATGAAAGATTATAACACAATATATAATAAATATAATATAGTTTGTCTTGTATTTCAACAGAATGTGTTGAACTTGTTTGTATTTTCATTAGTGCAAGTGCTCCCTTTCCATGAAATCCTCTTGCAGGATAATACTGTGGAAATCAGATGAGCAGTCAGAAGTTACTAAGCAACAGGATCAACTGTCGGCAGACAAAAGAGCTCCGTCAGAAACATCGAGTTCTCTCCTGTTCTGCAGAAAAAGACAGCCACTGGCGTTTGAGTGATAACTGCACTACTGCCAAATGTCGGCCTCATGCAACTTGTGTTGACTTTGAAATTATGTTATAAAACTTCATAAAAAACATTTAACCCATCACTGGTAAATCTATAGTTTTATATGCAACGAAATACATATGCATGAATATGATTTCATGGTATATATTAGATGAATAAAAACCACGAAAGCTTGTTCCAGCTGTTTTAACTAAGCCTGGAATAATTGTGTTTGACCTTTTGCTTTTGTCATCAGACTTCATCAGTCTTCTCATTTAGACAAACTAGTTGAAGAATTTGGCAATAAAGATACACTTTAAATGTATGTAAAGACTAGGTATTGTATATGTATGTATTGTTTGTATATATATATATTACTCCTGTTTTATCTGCACTACATTGGCTGCCAGTGTCTTTTAGAATTGATTTTTAAATTATTTTACTGGTTTTTAAAGCTCTTAATGGTTTTGGCACCCACACATCTCAGAGTCACTCTCATTGTATGTTCCTGGACGAGCCGTGGGGTCCTCTTCAGCTTTTTAAATATCCCTAAAGTCCCCCAAAATAAAATGGGCGAGGCCATTTTACGTTGTTTTTTTTAATATTTGAATCGTTTAACCTTTAGAAATAAAAAATAAAAATATAATAGTAATACAAACGTCATAATTCTATTATGACGTTTTTATTACTATTATATATATATTTTTTTATTTCTGTTGTACAGTCCCCTCCAAAACTACCAATTGCTTTATTTTGGCTGTACACTGAAAACAATTAGGTTTGACATCAAAAGATGAATATGAGATAAAAGGTCAGTATTCCAGGTATTTACATCTAGATCTGTTCAACAACTGAGAAGATAGCACCTTTTGTTTGAACCCACCCATTTTTCAAGTGAGCAAAAGTATTGGAACATGTTACTGACAGGTGTTTTTTGTTGCCCATGTCTCCTACATTGATTATAACAATAAATAGCACTGCATGTCTACTCTCAGTTTTAGCCTTGGGTTTTGCAGACTGCATTTTTTTTTTATAAACGGTGTAACCAACATGAAGACTAGATAGCTGCCTATGGGAGAAAAGCACATTTTGAAACTGAGAGAAGATGGAAAATCAGTTGCACAAACATTGGCCATAGCCAGTACAACCATTTACAATTTCATGAAGAAGAAAGCAAGCACTACTCAGCAGTTGATGACAGAAACATTGTGACAACTGTAAAGAAACATCCACAACAACCTCCAGAGGGCAGGAGTGAAGGTATCACACGTTAGCAGAAGACTTTGGGAACAAAAGTACAGAGGCTACACCATGAAGATGCAAACCACTCATTCATTAGCAATAAGGAAGGCCAGATTTGAATTTGCCAAAAAGTACAGAGACGAGGCTCAAAAGTTCTGGGACAAAGTTTTATGGACTGATGGGTCAAAGATGAACCTTTACCAAAGTGATGGAAAGGCTAACGTGTGGAAAAACAAAGGATCTGCTCATGATCCCAAACACACAAGCTCATCTGTGAAACACGGTGGAGGTGATGTCATGGCTTAGTCTTGCATGGCTCCTTCTGGACGGGCTTGTTAATCTTCATTGATGATGTAACACATGATGGCAGCAGCAACATGAACTCAGAAGTCTACAGAAACATTTTGTCTGCCAATTTAAAGAGAGATGCAACCAAACTGATCCTTCATCATGCAGCAAGACAACGACCCAAAACTCACTGCCAAAACCACCAAGGAGTTTATCAGGGAAAAGAAGTGGAAGTCAATCTCCAGACGTAAACCCTTTTGAGCATGCATTATAGCTGCTAAAGAGGAGACTGAAGGGAGAAACCCCCAAAGCAAACTACAACTGAAAGAGGCTGTGGTGAAAGCCTGGAAAAGCATCACTAAAGAAGAATGCAAAAGTGTAGTGATGTCCATGTGTTGCAGGCTTGATGCAGTTATTGCAAGCAAAGGATTTGCAACGAAATACTAAGTATTATTCACTTTTCACACTTTTTTAAGTCTTTAAGTTCCTATACTTTTGCTCACATGAAAAATGGGTGGGTTTAAACAAAAGGTGCTATCTTCTCAGTTGTTGAACAGATCTAGATGTAAATACCTGGAATGAAAAGCTGAAATAATGACCTTTTGTCTCATATTCAGCTTTTTGATGTCAAACCTAATTGTTTTCAGTGTACAGCCAAAATAAAGCAATTGGCCTCGCTGTTCCAATAGTTTTGGAGGGTTTTGTATGTTCACTTTATTCTATAGGGTGTTATATTGTTGCATCTATTCACTTGTCTCTTATCTCTCTGAGAGAAATCATTATTTATTTCATTTGTATTATCATACCTTTTACCTCCTTGCGTCTCTTAACCTGTTAAAATGTTATATTTTGCTGCATGTATCTGTAAAGGTTTTAACATCTGATCTGAGGGGAATTTGTTGCTGTTTATTTTTAACTTGTAATGTGTGCCATGTTGTAAAGCACTTTGAGCTGCAAGTGCTGTATGAAAAGTGCGATATAAATAAAGCTTTATTATATATATATATATATATATATATAATAATAGTATAGTATAATAGTTAAAAGTGGACAAACTGGGAAAAACCTGCCTTCTTGTGGCCACAATGAGTAACAACATTATTGTCAAGGCACACATAATCAGACAGTGATACATCCGGTTACAAACTAAATATATGTAGTAACGCAGTGTTTCCACTGGAGGGCAGTGTTTATTTGTCACTGTAATATCAAGGCGTCTAACAGTGTTACAACCAGAGTCGTATAGTCTATGGTTACAACTCTACCACTCGCGCGCTGATTTTGACTATATAACACTCCTGCTGTACTCATCATTCCCTATATAAAGAAGACTACGGTTTGTTTATAATTTCTCCGAATATCTCAGTTGTTCCACCACTATTTAGCTTTTAACTCATGGACTGTTTTAACCACATCAGAGTATTACATAGATAGACTGACTGTATTAATAATCGAGATGCCCTCCGGTGGCCACAACAAGTAACTACACCACTAGTGTCAAGTTAGAGTTAAACACTCAATAACTGCGACACTTCCGCTAAATACTTTAAAAATAAAACGTTTACACTTGACGTAACTGCATGTGCTCTGTGACCACAGTCTATGGTTGTGAGTGACCTCAATTTAAGGTTGCAACTGCTATTCTATTTACATTTCACTATGTAACATGTTGTAATTTTGATTTTTTATTAGATACATAGTAAAAGCCGCCCGGAAGCCGTTTGTTATTACTCTTTTACGTCCGTCGTCAGGTCAGTGACAGTCCGCTGCAAACTTCCTGTAGACTTTTTTTTGTTTTGTTATTTAACTTTTAAGGTTGACTTTTGCTAGGTCGATACAACCCTATGTTTGTGGTTTGTGCACTTTACTTGAGTCAAAAGTAACATGAGAGGCAACAAACTGAGGCTAATCTAAAGGCTACTAAAGGAAGCAAACCCAACATGGCGGCCGCCACAAGACTCATATCAAGGTTGACACTGGTCACTGGTATGTTTATAATTTCCCCTTCTTCATTCACCGTGTATTAATAGGTACAGACAGTAATACGTACAGTGTGCTAATCTCTGCAGGACTTTATGTTTTTCGTAAGTCGCGGGCGTCAGTTCACTTGGTTTTACTGTTTAAACCCCCACATGTTTGCTACGTGCAACTGTTTTTGTTTTCCAACTAGTTAGAGACCGCTTGGTTTTTGCTTTTGCCTATTTACATCTTAGCTCTGATCCATTGAAAAAGGATTACCAGCTGGCCCAGGGCTGATTACATTCAGTCATTTCAATATAGAGCCAAAGTATGACTGTGGCTCTAAATCATATTTATGACTAATTATATATTAATTCTATGAATGATCAAATTGTTGATAATAGTGAAACATGAGTACACTTTCCCTGAGTCTTGTTTTGTCTAAGTCCAACACTCAAAGATCATAAAAAACAGTGAAGCAGATTATCCTACCATTCATTCATTTTCTAAGTGATTCATTGACTGTAGTCATTTCAGGTTAAATGTAAAAGCTGAAGCATCATTTGTCTTTTACAACAACAGACAGCGGAAGCTATTGCTTTTTAAAATAAAAATCAACGTGGGTTTATTTAGTTTTTAGGGAGGAAGTGCAAATACACAAAAAAAGTCACTAAAGTTTAACAATAAATGTTGTTAATATCATAAAGCAAGACATGCACATTGATGTTGCTTGAACATGGAGGCCAGGACATTCTGTATTGTAAAATGGGAAACTTTTGACCTTTTCCCAATCAAATGTCTCGATAAAGGAAGTCCTGGCACACATTCCTCCTGCACACCACATCTAAATAAAAGTGACTCGATTGGTCGACACAGGCTGTCCGTCTCAGGTGTTGCTCTGACTTCCTGTTGCTCTCTCCCCACCCAGGAGGAGGCAGTGGGATCGGGCGGGCGGTGTGTCAGCGCCTCGCCTCTGAAGGCGCCTCCGTGGTGGTCGCTGACATCAGCGAGGAGTCGGCCCATGACACCCTGGGGAGCCTGCAGAGGGACCTCAGAGGGCAGGGTCACATGGCGGCTGTGGTGGATGTGTCTTCAAAAGAGAGTGTAAAGAATCTTGTCACAAGAATACAGGTGTTTACTACTGCCCAAAAACAATCAACACACTGTGTGCTTAATTAAAGTCAAGCTGCAACATTCTCCATTCAATTTTCCCCTTCTATCTTTTCTGTTAACAGTCAATGCTCTCCCTCTGCAGACTCACTACTTTCAGCCTCCGTCAGTGTGTGTGAACGCAGCAGGCATCACCCAGGACGACTTCCTGCTCAACATGGACGAGGATCATTTTGACAATGTCATCCGGGTCAACCTGAAGGTACGCAGCCTGTACCGCAAAGCTTATCGTAGAGGTTAGTGAGTTAACTCATTTAAAATATAGGTACACTTTAGAGGTTCAGACCGTTTGACTACTGACCAATCAGATCACTGGAAAGATGTAGTCATCATTCCTGCAGGATCATTACAGGATCAAAAGCCCTCATTTTCCAATAAAGTTTTAACCAATAAAGAGCGATATATTTTCCTATGGGTCGGTAGAGTCTTTTAGATGTTCCAGAGATCCGTTAAGATCTCTCTTCCCTCAATGCCGTTTCCAAAACATCAGACAACTTTTTAAAATAAATAACAACATTTCTGTCTTCCATTTAAAAAAATGTTTTCATTTATTTAGCTAGCTTCATTATTAATGCTCCATTTGTATCAGGCTGACCTCACCAGGCAGGAACTACCCTTATTTTTCTTATTATCTTAGCAGCAGAAAAGCAGTCTTATATATATATATATTTTTAATGTGCATCCAACTTTAATAATAATAGTTAATCTTAATACATCAATACTCACTCTAGACATAATACTACTGTATTTGTCACATATAGTCTAAGCTTTATTTTATTTTTTTACTATTAGTAGAAAATGTTGGTTTCTAATTCCAAATAGTTTACCATTTACTCACCTTGTATTACTTTAGATTCTTGACGAAAGCTTTGTTTTTCTCGCACGGTGAATGACAAAACCCTAAAGCAGAGACATTTCTTAATGAATTTAAGTACATTTGCGGCGTGTTTAGAAAGAAAAAAAAAGAAATGCTAAACTATAGATAACCTAACAATTAAAGTGTGTTAAACATTTAGGTATAGTTTAAGTAACAATGCATGTAGTGAGTCTGAGACGAAAAGAGGGAGACTTGTATTATACTGCATCAGAGTTGGTCATCTAATGTTTTTATAACGTTTTGCTGCAGTTAAAGTGGCCCGGATTGAAAACAATTCATCAAGACTTTCCCATTTGAGAAATGAGTTCACTGTGGAGGTTCTTCTAGTATGGAAGGTAATTCGTAGTGAGAGATTGAAATACAATTGCTCATCTTCTGTAGTGTTCCTTTCATCGCTCTCTCAGTGAAGTCAAATCTGTTTTGCATAGCATGAAAGTGAAAGTGAGCATGAATATGAAATGCACTTCCCTCCCTGCATCCCTCCCAGGGTTCTTTCTTGGTCCTCCAGGCTGTGGCTCAGGCTCTGGTGGCTTGCGGAGCACCCAAAGGATCCATCGTCACCGTGGGCAGCATCGTGGGAAAGGTGGGAGCATGGTCTCTCTAATAAGTCGCTTTAAGGTTTTTATCCAGAAAGGTAAAACAATAAAAGTGACAGTGGAATCGTCCCCACATATTAAAGCTACAGGTTAGTGGCTATTGTGGTTCTAAACTTTTATAGCAGTTTTCTAAAGCATAAGACACAAGAATACACCTTCAGAAATCTATCAAGAATATATTTGTATTCTTAAATAAAGTAGGAATGCCAGAGTATTTTTTAGGAGCTGGTTAATGAGTCCTCTCTGAGGGGGGTGGGGGGGGGGGTTTGACCTTTTGATGTTCCATAACAAAACCTTAAGTGATGCTGAACTTGATGTATCCCTGTGTCGGTTTTCCTTAATGCTCGTAGGTGGGAAACATCGGACAGGCCAATTACTCCGCCTCTAAAGCAGGAGTGGAGGGTTTGACCAGGACCGCGGCCAAAGAGCTCAGCAGGTGAGAAGAGCCTGAAGCAACAAACACATCCTGACCCACAGTGATGTCATACAATATAATAATCTGCTTTCTTTATCCGTTGCTACAGGTTTGGCATTCGGTGTAATTGTGTGCTGCCAGGTTTCATATCCACTCCGATGACGGATAAAGTTCCAGAGAAAGTTATTAGCAGGGTAACGCACACACACGCACGAGAACACACAGATTAAATAACACTTCATCTATCTATTAGGTTTAAAATCCTGACTCAGATTTGAACCTCCCGTAGTAATTCTGAACAGTGATTACTATGCAATTCATAAAACTACTTATATTTTGTGCTGTAAATTACATTTTGTGCATTTCAACCAAGTGAAGCCATTTGAAGTCCAAGATGTACCAAACACAAACTGTTATTTAAGCCAAGAGGTTATTGCTGATTGTTTATTATAAAGTCAAAAATAACATGAAAATTAATTTCTTTCCAGTGTATAATTCATCACTAAACACCTCTTTTAGTAAACCCATTTCTTGCCTCGATTTGAGTTTAAAATGCAGTCACTTTGACCTCCCTACAGATAAGTTAATACAACAAACCTTTATTGATACAGCCTTAAATCTGCTCTGTCATGTTTCATTGTGTTTCAGATGAAATCCTTGGTGCCCCTGGGAAGAATGGGTGAGCCTGCAGGTCAGTGCTGACTCATGTTAACATCACTGTGTGTTCACCGCAGACCTTCAGTCTTTACTTCACTGTATAGGATTGTAAAGGAACTTTTCTAAGCTCATGAATCAAAACTAGAAAAAGGTTTTACCGTTGGACACAAAACCATTTGAAATGCTGTTTTTTGTAAATACTTCTTTCTTCTTAACTTCCCCAGACCTCTGATTCTTTTGTTCTGTGAAGTGAAATGAAGTACAGGGATGTAGATTGACCTGCCTTCTCTTTGTCCTCCTCTAGAGGTCGCTGATGTCTGTGCCTTCCTCGCCTCAGATGACTCTCGATACATCACCGGAGTCAGCCTGGAAGTGACAGGTGGTGTGACTCAGTTCTCTCACAGCTGTTTCTGTAAAAACTCTCCTGTCATTTCATCCTCTTCAACATGTGTTCTTTCTTTGTCAGGTGGACTCTTCATTGGATAAATGGACTGTCTGTCACACCGATGAAGACCAATGGGAGGCCAGTTTCTTCGTAGTTCATTTAAATGTTGAAAATGATACTACTTTGATAATTATGTTTTTAAATTCTGATGGTGCCAACACCTGTTTGTAATATTTCTGTACAGAATGTTGTGTTTTGATTTGAAAGATCTGAATAAAGTGTTTAACTAAAGCCTTCAGACGCCTGCACTAAACTCTCATCCTAACCCCGCTCAGAGGGTGGACCGGAATCAAACGTACTCAAGATCTTCAGACCGCTCTGTCACACCACTGGAGCCTCTCAGGATTCTCTTTGTGCTTTAAAAGCTTTTCTTCTGATCCCCTGTAGGTTGGTGATGGAAACACTTTTGGTTAAGTTAAAGCACTGAAAAGGGTTTGGACCGCTGAGCTCTTTAAAGGGCGCTCCACTCTGACAATGAGCTCATCTGCTTTCGCCGCAGCATAGTTTACCGTAAACATCAAATAGAAGTCCAAAATATTTTTTAAACATGCCGTAGAATAGTACCTCGAAAATATCATAAACAACATAATATAGCATTTTGGAAAAAAGAGAATATAGGTTAAAACATTAATTGTCAAATTAATGTTCTAGTATTTTGAAGAATAACGGAAACTACATAATGGTATAATAACTTGAAAATATATAATAATATAATAAATGTCCGACTATAGTATTTGAATTAAAGCCGTGGTAGAGTCTGTCAAATATATCAGAAAAACAGCATTGAATAGTACACCAAAAATATCAAAAGAATCACCATAGTACCATTATGCTGTAAATATCAGGAAGAAGTCATTGTATGGTGTGTCCAAAAAAAAGGACAGAATAGTATGTTAAAAATATATGAAAAAACAACATAACATAGTATGTTGTAAAAAAGAAACAGTTATGAGGAAGACATCAGTATATATATATATATATATATATACTGTATATGGATTTCAATGACTACTTTTTACGATGTTGTATATTAGTGTCTGTCTGTAACGTTGTGTGGTAGTGTTACCACTGAACAGGTCTCTCTTGAAAATGAGACCTTGTGTCTCAATGAGATTTTTTACACCTGCATAAATAAAGGCTAATTAAAAAAAAATCTGAAAAAACTAAATATTATAGTAAATCGAAATTATGAGAAAAAAACGACATGACATTGAATGTCGGAATTTTCCTAAAAAACACAATGGTATTGTATAGTATGTTGACAATATTATAAAAAACGACATAGTGTAGTATTTTGAACAAAAGTCATTGAAACCTTTGTCCAAAAATGTAATGAAAAACAACATAAAGTGTGTCAAATGAATGTAATGTTGAAAATATACTTAAAAACGTGTATAGTATGTAAAAAATATCAGAAAAAACCAAATAGTATAGTATGTAATAGTATAAAAAACGAGATAGTATAGTATGTGAAAAGAATATCGGAAAATATAAAACGGCATAGTATAGTTTGTTGATATATGAAGAACATTCAGGTACAGCATGTCAACAAGTCATAGAATACTATTTATATGCTGTATTGTGATGTTCTTATGGAACACTATACTATGACATTTTCACTTTTCTATACTAAAGAAATGTTATTCTATGATATGAAGTATTTGCAGCACACAAACTATAATATACTTTACTATACTCAACTATACTATATTATAAAGGATGGCATACTATATCATTTACCTCTCATCTGATTTTCACTTCTAACTTCTGATATTTCCATCAAATTGCTATATTTGTCTAACAGCAGTAGAATTTAAGATACATTTGCAAGGTGTCACAATGTACCCGTAAGCTTTACACAAAGTGTCCTCTATAGCCTGACACACTCCTCCTGTCAGTGTTTTGTCCACTGAACAGAATATTACGTATTCCCCCCCCGCTCTAAAGAACCTGAACAAATGCAAAAAGATCGACAACAACTAAAGATGACGGGGCGTTGGAAGAAAAACAAGAGTCAAGCAGCTCTTTTTAAAAGATGATATATTACAGAAACAAGACTTCTTTTAAAAATTACTTACACACATTATAAAATAATACTTTTTTCTCTTTTCAGCACCATATTTCTTATGTTGAAACATTTGTCTTCAACACAATAAAACAAATATTTGAGGTAATTCTCTCTGGAGAATCTCAAGGTCAGATTTGTTTTCGTTTTTTAGGTTTAGGCCATCCTGCCCGGGTTCCCTGCTATAGTAAAAAAAGAAACAAATAGAAAAAACAGAACTAGTATGATATCACCCCATAGCCACATTATACTTATAAACAATACTCTCATGAATCACGTTTAATCCACTGGTGGCTAACAGAGCTGTCTCCACCCTCTCACAACCTTTCTCCTCCCCGCTGTGGTCTCCGATAGAAATGTCAAAGATCAGAAGAGTATGTTCAGCTCCTGAATGTAGAACTGTTCTTGTGTTGCAATTGAAAGCCCTGTTACGCAATAATCTGAGCCTGAAACCAATGAACCGCCAGTCAAACAGTAGCAACGACAAGGACATGTGACAGAACTGGAGAGTCACCATTTAATCATTACAGAGGAAGCAAAATGTAACAGCACAGTACAGTCGTTGAAAACACTATAAAGGGATATTACAATCAAATATGGCCACAGATTCTTTGGTTCTACAAGAGGAGTTTGGACAGGGCGTGAACAGAAGCACCATAACTCAGGCTGGCAGTGAGTCTAACATGTGAGGCACTACAGGAAATAAATACAATGAAATATACCACATTTGACTGGAATATTTGGTGGTCCGTGTATTTTTTATTTCAAAGCACCCTGTTTGTTTTTAAATAAATACAATAGAATATCACTATTTCTGTACAAATGGAATGTAATGCACATTTCCCCCCGTTAAAGCTTCATGGAAAGAGACTAAAAGAAATGAAGGACTCTGAATATTAAGACTTTTATGCTTTGGTATAAGTAACACCTTGCCACACAGTTTCTTTCAGTAAGGCATGCATTTTATTCACTGCTGTTTAAGAAAAAGAAGGCGGGACCTTTTCATCTCATATACATATTTAAACCCTGACGATGTTCTGAGCTGTGATGAGAAATCAGATGGAAAACAATATTCAAAGGACCCAGAAAGTGACTCAGCAAATACTGGACTGGTGTGTGGTAGCGACCCTGGTAGCCTGATCCTGGATCTGAAGAAGAATCAGCTCTTTTTGAAAAGCACAAGTAACATGCAATTACAATAGTGTCAAGTTCAGCACAGTTGACTAAATAATGGCTTTATTCACTGATCTAGGATCTTCTATCTTGCCTCACTGCATGCTTTATTAGAGGTGAACAATCCAACTAAAGTTTCTGCTGCTCTCAGGGCGGAAAGATTGCATTATACTGGCCTGAATCACATTTGATTATTAAAACTGCGAGGTGTTCATTAAAAGAATATTACAATAGACAAGTGGCAGCTTAAAATACACAAAAAACAGCCAGCTGGTATCATTTGGTTAATTCTCTCCTTTTGTCTGGGTAGAAACTGGTGGCTTTAATTCTTTGGTTCTTTTCTGTGTAGTAAGATAAAAGCTAGGGAAATCATTGTGTTTCCATTGTGAGCAACATGATTGACAAGTCACTGGATTTCACAATAAGACAACCAGATGAGTTAGACCTTACGAAGAAAGATTGATCTGAGCCGCTGATGAACCTCTGCGACCACTGGCTGTGATTTAACAGACACAGTTTGGTTTCTACTCTTTTCATTGGTTTGGAAGTTGGTTCGTGAGTCAAAAGGCTAATGGCAAGTGATGAAAAGTTGATTCAAAACTTTAAATCCTGAGCAACTTTCTATACGAATGACTAAAGGATCAAAGGCCAAAGCAGTGAACCAAAACCACGATGCTGAAACAGCGTCGATGCAGACAGCTACATAGGAGCGTCTTGCACCTCTTGTTAAAGGAGTGACTGTCAAACACGTTGCTCGCAGTGGGAACGCGGAATCAAAGACATTTAAATAATGTCCAAGAGTGACCCTTTTTCGGGAAGAGGAGGGGGGAGGTAGAGCAGGTGAGATGAGTGGAAAAAAAGAGAGACAGCGGGGAAGAGAGAAGAGTGAGAGGGGGTCGGAGACGGGGGGCTTCAGGCCTCAGGCTACCGGCTTGCCCTCGTTCTCAGGCCGGCCCCTGTCGCTGCTGGTAAAGAAAACACTGTTTTATTCCGAAGAACTCTCCTGGTTTTTTCTTCCTTTCTCGCGGTCGTGCGCCCAAACTATGGTCTCCTCTCCGCGAGTTTCTTTCTTCTTCTCTCCTCTTTACTTTTTTTTTTACGTCCATTATTTGTCGGGAGGATGTTGCTTTCCCCAGGCACGTACGTGAGTGTGAGGGCGTGTTTGTCTCATAACAGCATCCGCGTGTGTAAGTGTGTGTGTCTGTGGGTTTGTGTGTGTGTTTCATATCATTTACAAGTTAATTTACAAATTACTGGGCATGTATGTTTCTTATATATAAGTGTGTCTCTAAGTGCATGTGTGTGTGCGTGAGTATTTGCACGTGTTGTTCTTTGCATGATGTGTGTATGTGTGTGTTTTTAGCCTTGGAAACAGACAGGTCCCACTTCAAAGCCAAACTGCTGGTTGCTCTCCCCAAAGTCTGACACCTTGATATCCAGCAGAGGGAGATGCTCCACCTGGGGCGTGTTGATCTCCAGGACTGTTCTGTCGAAGCCCTTACGATACTGCAGGGACAGAAGAAACACACCGGTCAGAAACTGGTATCAAAGTATTCAAATAAATACAAAGGTGTATAATTGTCATTTTTCTCATTTGTGTATCATGACTTTGAATTAAACAACTTGGAAAGAGAGTTAAACATAATAACTGATTTAGATCTGGGTTGTCTTAAAGTGGACCTATCATGCTATATTTGAAGAATATAGTGTAGGACCATACCTATATAAGGCATATTTATACTTTTTATTTTTCAAAATACCAAACAGATCATGCATTTTAGCCATTCCTCATTTCGCTCAATTTAACACGTCTTTTCATGGGCTGATTCTGTGAGAACAGCACCATCTACAGGCCTGGCATATGTACTACATCATCTCCAGCGCTTTTGAACGGCAATGTCCGTGGCTGTCTCCTCCTGATTGGTGGAGTTGGCCCAATAGCCGTAGCGCCACTTCTGTGACGTCATAGAAGTGTTCAAATCTGAATCAGTCTGTATCAGATCCGTTGCAGCCCCTTTTTTTAATAGATTTGGGTATGGAGGAAAATAGAGAGGGTTGTGTTTTCTGACACTTGGTGAGTTCCCTGGAACACCGGGGACACATATTCATGTATAAAAGACGTACAAAAGTGCATTTTGCATGATAGGTCACCTTTAAGTTAAGCTAAATGCATTACTAAAGTGCACTTTAATGTGATGCCAAAGTGAAGGAAGTCAACTTATTAATTCTCAAATGTTAATAACCAAATATAGAAGCACGTTGAATGGTTGTAGAGGAAGGTAAGGGGCCCTGTGAGGCTATTAACATTCAAGGTCTTTAAATAGTTTCATTATGTTCTAAATGTGATGTATTATCTTTTGAAACATGATGTTTAGGAGGGACGTAAGACAGGAGGGATCAATCTACAGTGCAAACCAAGTGTTTTTTAGTTTAAGAGGGCCTTTATTGGAGGTTAAGAGATGAAAGGGGGAGACAGAGGGGTGGACATTGCCTGAAATATTGGTCCAGCTCGGGATTCGACCGGCTTACTAGGCAGCGGTGACTGCATTACAAATCAATTGTATATAAATGGGAGAGCCAGTTTAATTGATAGGAAAGGAAGAATGGCAGACTGTTCAGAAATGGGTTATTGTTGTTGTTGTTGTATAGTGCAGCATGGACTATTTCATGTTTGAAAGATATTATACATTGTAAACCAATAATTATTCATGTGTGTTAAACAGGACAGCATCAGTTTTCCGTGTCACTCACAGAGCAGCCATCGACCAGGGCCTTGATGTAGGGGCTGGTCTCGTAGCTCAGCCTCTCGTCGTTGGCCCCCTGGAGGTGCAGCGCCCGGTTGTGGTTGTTCTTGGCGCTGCGGTCGGCCCAGGCCACTGAGCGGTGGCAGTGGTAGGTGAGGTTCTGGCGGGCCTGAACGCTCAGGAGACGCAGGAAGCCAAGCTGGACCACGCCCACCGGCTCACCAGCAGAGTCCACGTAGGAGAACTGGGAGGGGAGGGGGGCAGGGTGAAGAGGAGGGGAGGTATTTGATTGGCGTTTGAGGAGGGGAAAACAGATAATAGGATGGGAAAAGAAGTCAGAAAGAGAAGACAGATTGTGAGAACCAATACACGGTAATCAAGTTAAGAATTCATCTTTTTGTTACTATAAACACAAGGTTTACTATCTGTCTTAATGTGACAGAGGGTTACTAACCTTACTACCAGTGGTGAACTGACTGTACCAGGATCCTGGAGTCTCATTGTCCCAGGAGCTCATCTTCACCTGCCGCAAGAAATGTCAACATTGTCAATACAAATAAATACAGCTTGTGTGGGAAATTAAGAACAGTCAAGAACATGAGTCTCTAGAACAGGGGTGTCCAAACTTTTTTCCCCGAGGGCCACATACAGAAAAATACACGAAGGGCTGGGCCGCTTGCTAGAGGTGAGTTACAGTATATTGCCTCATAAGTTCAATTATAAGTTAGCAAAATCAATCAAATGTAGGTAAATTATGCTTGATACTTGCAAATGCCTTAAGAAAAACACCGCCTACATCAAAGCTCTCCATAGGGTTTCATTGATTCTGTTACAAACAGTGTTGCATCTCATCCCTTAAAACAAAAGCCTCAGACTGCTTATAATAAGGAGGAATAGGAAGGGTGTATTTTAAGCTTGTTATACAAATAGGTTATTGGGCCTTTTTCTTATCAACTTAAATTTGTTAGAAAATGTTTCCAACTTTAATTGACTGAATTATTTTGAAAAGTGGGCTTATAACCACATTCATTCTACTGTGTAATATATGTTTTAAATATATATTTAAGAAGTACAATATAAGACAAGCACAAGTTTCAGGTGTGGGCCATATTCCATTATACTTATAATGATATATTATATTATAATTTGCTGAGGGCTAATTCAAAATGGCCCGCGGGCCGCATTTGGCCCCCGGGCCGTAGTTTGGACACCCCAGCTCTGGAAAGAGGGGGGTCTGATACAACATACTGTACTCTTAACAATGTTTAGTTTAATGGTTTTATAACTTGCTTAGTGTTTACATTTTACAGGATTTTTAGGAGACTGATTTGCTGAACTGACCGAGTTGATGCTCGTGCTCGGGTACAGGCACGTCTCTACTCCGCTGGTGAAATTGCAGAAGACCTTGAGGGAGTCTCTGGAGCAGCCCTGGTTAGGGTCAATCCAGTACTCTCCTGAAGGGGGCAGCAGAGAGACAAGGTCAAAACATCTGTTACATCTTTTAAGACTCCAGTTAAGTTAAGAACTATCTCTACTGTGTGGGACAATCCCCTTACCGTCTTTGAGGTCTGGCTGGCTGAGGTGCAGGTCTTGGCAGGTGCGGGCGGGGCTGTCCTGGGTGCCCAGAGGGAAACGCATGGTCTCGATCTCCTGTCGCAGTGAGTTGAGAGAGCCGAAGATCTCCTCCATGCCTTCGCTGCCCGTCAGGAACTCAGCGCCAGTGGCGTCAGAAGCAGGCATTTCTGAGTCGGTTTCAGAGAGCAGCTGACTGGCGTCGATGGAGCGCTTGGACTTGGGACTCCTCTGGATGGGCAGGGGCTGAATGACCTCTCCTGGTGGGCCCTGTGAACATCGTAATCAATTAGCTGGCAATCAACATTGAGGTGCAAAGTATGATGGAAACTTCTGAACAATGGAGAGGAAACTCAGAGAGACACGGGGAGCTTGATGGCAAACACTGATGGTTTCTGGAGTTTACGGCCGGATCTGATAAGACATGTGCTCAGCCACGAGGTGACACAGCGGCTGCCAAACCAATTCTGAAGATCTCTACCCCAGACCCATGTATTTAGCTGGTTCTGAGAGAATACCCCCCCACACACACAATACCCCCCCCTCACAAACAATAACACAGACCATAACACTCCTTGTTGTGAAATACCAACCAATTATATGCAATATGTGCAATATATATATGCCGTTAATAGCTGTGCAATATATACCTGGCTGCTAATACTCAGATCTGTTACAGGATGTGTATTTTGTAAATGGTGTAATTTTTTTTATTATAATTTTGTAATACTTTTTTATGCATGCTTCTTAGGTAACATTAAGCTGTCTTTGGCTCTATTCTGCTGTAACAATGTACATGTCCCCTCTGTGGGACTAATAAAGGTATTCTGATTCTGAATAATCAGCAAGATCAAACAGGAACAATAACACCTCTATCAGCTGACGCCAACAGGCAGGAACAGGAAGACAAAACACTGATAAACTGGGTCAAAGTTATGGGTCTAGGAAAACATTTCCCCAACACAAAGTAGTGATTTACATGAAAGTACTTACAGGGGCTCCAGCAGGTCCTTGTATACCCTTTTCTCCCTTTGCACCAGATCCTCCCTAAACATAGCAGAGAGGGGAAAGATTCAAGAAGCATTATTGCAACAGGTCCCAGTTCATTCACTTTTTGTAGAACATTTCCTTCATTTTTTAGGTACAAACATCCTTAAAGTATACTCACAGAAGAACCCTTGGCGCCTTTGACACCTTGAGGACCCTGGAAAAGATATGAGGCATTATTTTAATGATGGTGACCATTGTTGAGTGTTTTTCTGCTGTCATTTATTAGGGCACTTAAGAACATATTGGAAATAAGAAACAGGAAATGAGATGTTCATGGGACGTAAAGTGCAGTCACTCACAGGCAGACCAGGAGGACCAGCAGGGCCGAAGGGTCCGGAGGCTCCAGCCATTCCCTGTAATAAAACACAAGACATGTCTAACATTAGATAAAGAACAACTAAATACAATTGAAGGTCAATCATGCTGATTGATTGGGCCCTCTATAAGAAAGAGGTCAGACTTACATTTTCTCCTTTAGATCCCAGAGATCCATGAGGCCCAGGAAGACCTCTGTCTCCTTTCTCTCCCTGCTCTCCTGAGGGTCCAATGAGACCAATAAGACCTGGGTGTCCCTTCTCTCCCTTGCCACCGGGGTCTCCACGAAGGCCAGGCAAACCGGGAGGTCCCTGCAGGAATAGAAGAAGAGAAGGAAGAGTTCAGGAGATTAGAAACAGTTGATGATGAGAGAGGGTGAGAGAGATGGAAGACAGGAAGAGGGAAGTGGCAGTATTGGATGAGAAGGGCACTGAATGTACTCTATGTCCAAGTGCAGATTAGAAGTAAACACACAAATAAAAAGGCATTTGGATCTTACAAGAGGTCCAGCTGGTCCTTTCTGTCCAGCAAGTCCTGGAGTTCCTTGCTCACCCTGAAACACAGTTAGAAACACTTTAGGGAGGTGGTGGACATCCAACAGATATGAAATATACTTGCTACTAATGAAAATGGCACAGTGTCCACAACATGAAATCCAACTCTTTACTGACCACTGATCCGGGGAGTCCTCTGAGACCTTCTGTTCCTGGTTTTCCTGGTTGACCCTGAGGGCCGACGGGGCCAGTTTTTCCTGGGGCTCCGACAGCACCTGAGTCTCCCTGTGAACGATGATGACAACAAAGATGGTTATACATCTTTTAAAAAGTTGCTGCATGCATTACCTTAAACTCTGGTGGTATAGATATATCACAGAGAAAAACACATATACTCTCAGGCAAAAGGCAGAGTATGTGATTTAACCTGGGATCAATGACGGAAATGATCGTTACCGGGAAGTGTGACAGCGATCTAATGCCTATTTGGTACATTGACAGTATATTGGTATTGATTGGCATGAGTTAGAGAGGGAGCTTAATAATGGAGATAAAGGCTCTGGACTCACCTTAGTTCCCTTCTCTCCGTGACGTCCCTCTGGTCCTCTTGTTCCAGCAAGACCCTGGAAAAAGATGAATACAAATGAGTGCATTAACAAACACAAAATGACGACTATATTCTGTAATCAAATTGAATGACTTGCCTGTCAAATATAGCCTTTCAACAAACCGATATAGACTACTGAAGCTCTACCAAGTACTATAAGCCTGTCTTGATAGTCATGTTATCATCTTATTGTAAATATATTACATCAATAATATATATACTAAGCTGGCTTCCTTATTGCCTGTTGTGTTTACATGCGTGTTTCTTTACATGATGACGTCACAACATTTTAGGTAACATGATGCCAGAATAAACAGCAGGCTACTATTATCAGACCTGGGCAATGTGGAGAAGAGGCCATTTTGTAAACAGAGCCAGAGAGTCCATTTTATAAATAGTTTTTGGTTGTATTTCGTTTTTATTTATTTAGAATATATATATATTTTCACATTTCAACACCAATGTGAATATTCTTAAGAGAATTTATCTTTGAATTTATGTTCTTGCATTATTATGAGATTATTATGATAGAATTTTTACGAGATCCTACATTTATTTAAAAAATGACAATAATATCTTGTATCGCAGTTATTTGTCTCTCAATTCTCAAAGCATACGACATAGGCTGACATAGCATAACTCTACATCACAATACAACAGCAGAATGGATGCATGATTCATGACAGCCACTGTGCGCTTTTAAAAACGTTGTGTAAGGAACAGGTGCACGTTAAATGAGGTTGGTGACCTTACCCTCTTTCCCAGGGGGCCGGGGGGTCCGTTCTCACCAGAAGGTCCAGGGGAGCCCTGCGTTGGGAGGCAAAGACAGCAGATTGAGGACCCTGAGACACTTTCATTACACTTAACTGACATATCTGCATTGTTGCATTTTTTTGACTTACAGATTCTCCTTGTTCACCATCTTCTCCTCTCTCTCCCTTGGCACCATCTTGACCCTGAAGTAAAGCATATCAGGGTTAGTCATTTTTCCTTTATGTTCAGACAACAAGTGTGTGGAACAAGCGGAATTGTTGGAGGCGTGCAGTCACACCATAACATAGCTTTGAAAACTAAAATAACAGAATGCTGTATTTTTCAAAACAGGGTACTTACTCTGGGTCCAAGCTCACCAGGGGGGCCATGATCACCAGGGAAACCAACAGGACCCTGACATTAGAGACAAAACAAAACTCTATTTAAACAATGGAGTTAACAATCAGATTTGATGACCATACGATTAGGAGTAAGAAGAATCGTTTGAGTCTCTGTGTCAATCATTGTGTGTGTGGTTGTGTTTGCTTCATGGTGGGTGTCTTACGGGGTTTCCTTTGGGCCCGTCATCTCCGGCTCGTCCTCGTCCTCCGGCAGGTCCAGCTGTTCCAGGTTGTCCGGACTCTCCCTTTTCTCCACGCTCTCCACGGGGACCCTGTCCACAGGAGCAAAGATCTCATGTTAACTCATTGATACCATTGTTCTAGTCAGTAAATCCACAGTCTCTCGATATCGTGATCCAGCAGGTGTTAGGGTCAGACACTCAACCGCTCACCTTCTTTCCGGGCTCTCCTCCAATTCCAGGTGGTCCGCCCTCACCAGCCTCTCCCTATGCAGCAAACAGTATTTTATGTTAGGTGTTAGGACAAATTAATTAATTATTTATTTGGAAACTATCAAACTGATGCAGAAATAATGCTTTGAAGTAAGTTAAATGTACCTTCTCTCCAAGAGGTCCAGGATTACCCAAACCACCAGGAGGACCTTGAGGACCCTAAAAAACAAAAACAATTCATTTGAACAATCATCTTCAGAAAATATCGACTTCACTTTTGTATTTACTTACCTAAAAATGACTAGTAAATAACCAGTTCACCCTACTTAAACTGGTTTGTAAGTGTTGTCCAAAAACCATACCCAAGAATGTTGCTGTTTTTGTAGATTCAATATTTGTTGTCATTTTGTAAATAAGAGCTGATCACACTTACGTCAGCACCGCTGGGTCCAGCAGGGCCACGGGGTCCTGGAGGGCCTGGAGGACCCTGGAAACATAAGGAGGCTCACATTTTTATCAACATTTATGATTGTATTTTTATGGAATGAATTACTGAAGCAGTCATTATGATTGATGTTATGTATTTCTGAAACTCACCAGAGGTCCAACATCTCCCGTCTCTCCCTTCTCACCTGGTGGTCCTGGCAAGCCCTGCAGGACAGAGGTGACAAACAAAGAATACGTTTAGCTTAGCAACTTAGCAGAAAGGTTTAGCTAAAAAGATGATCAAAATAAAGTCTTTCATAAAGATTTGATAACAATTTGGATGAAGTGAATGTGTCTTTTATGATACCTGAAGTCCGATGGGACCTGGGGCCCCTGGGAATCCTCTGGTTCCTTCGTCTCCTTTAGATCCAAACGGCCCCTGCTGGCCTCTTGCTCCGAGCTCGCCATCAGCACCCTGCACCACAGGAGAAGAACACAGATGTAAAGCTTGATCAAATAAGAGATAACAATACATTCACAGAACACTTCATCTATACATTGAAAACTTGAAGACTCGCGATAAAATGTTCAGTAATGATCTGCATAGTGTTTATAGTTTTCCTTATTTAGCTAAATATACATATTTTACATTAAAAGCTGCAACACAATAGCGGTTACAAAATGTTCCCCTGCTTATGTATTTCATAACCTCAACGTCTGTAATGAATAGAATAACTTTGAGTTTGACAACCTCCATTTCTTAACAGTAAACTAAACTGGCACCAAATGCAGTATAATACATTTGTATACAATGAGGAACAAGTGCAACCAACTGGCACAGCAAACTGTCTGTTTTGTCTTCAAAGAATGACATTTTGTACTCACAGCGGGACCAGGCTGACCGACAGGACCCATTGGCCCGGGTGGACCAGGAGGACCCTACCAACAAACAAACATACAAACAATGAGCAAAACCAAAAAACAGCAGTGATTCAAACAAATGATTTCCAACCAGAAATACATCTTAGGGCTTGCTTGAGGTCAGTGTCACTCACATGCTCTCCTTTGCCCCCCTTGCCGCCCTTCTGTCCATGCTCTCCAACCTCTCCCTGCATCAACAAAGACACATCACGTTACAGCGGAGACACGTTTGAGACAAAGCTCCCTGTTCATAGTAGAATAATACGGTAACAATGGTGATTTTTAAAAGGACGTTTTGGAGTCTTAGAGCTACTGGCCTTGTCTCCGTCCTCTCCAGATACTCCAGGTGATCCAGCAGGGCCAGGCAGACCCACGGGACCCTGCACTCCATCACGACCGGCCGGGCCAATAGGGCCTTTCTCGCCCTGAACAGGAGGAATAGAACAAAGAGGACAAGCAATTGTTGGTCATTTGATTGACTGGATGGACAATGTCTTTGGAATCTTATTCAGAATTTGTTGTAAAATGCACAACTGAATATTAACAGAAACTCACAGTGACTCCCTTCTCTCCAGAGTTTCCAGGAGGCCCCTGGGGACCAGGTCTGCCAGGAGGTCCAACAGGTCCAGAAGTGCCAGCTAGTCCCCTCTCACCAGGAGACCCCTAGGCAGGAACAATATCATAAAGACAAGTTAATACTTCATTCTTTAGATGGATGGACTGAGTATTTGATTATTATTACATGGTATAACCACAACCCATATTGAAATATTAGACAACCCACAATAAAGGGGACAAGAAACTCATACAAATAATATTTCCTATCTCAAAATAACCTAAAAATATTTGTTGGGGTTAGAATGATTTTGAACATACAGCAGGTCCAGGGGGTCCGGCAGGTCCTTCGCTTCCCTTCAGTCCTCCACCTCCCTGGAAGGAAACAGAATAAATGATTTAGCAGTAATCTTTCACCTCAACAATGCAAGGGACTTTTATCTAAAAGGTAAATGTACTGCTAAAATAATGATAATAATAAGCATGATGAGTATTTCCCGTGGTCATACTCACAGGGGTTCCAGGCAGTCCTCTCTCTCCGGGGAAACCTCTCAGTCCTGCGGGACCGTCTTTACCGAGGCCTCCGGTGGGTCCAGGGTCTCCCTTGGTGCCCTCTTTGCCTGAGGGACCAGAAAGTCCCTGCTCTCCAGGTGGACCTGGGGGTCCAGAGTGGCCGCGCTCGCCCAGGGAGCCGGTCTCTCCTGATGGACCCTGGTAGGATGCAGATAGGAAACAAGATGTTGTGAGGAAAAAGAAAAGAGAAGAAAACCAAGGAAAATAAAAGTTGTATAAATGATAGGAACATTCTGCATCAAGAATGGGAAAACTCACCTGAGGTCCAACGACTCCAGGAGGCCCAGGTGGACCCACTTTACCTTGGAAACCCTAAGGGAGAGAAGTTCAGTTAACAAGTTGTTTTATTTTACAAATTATTCATACTTTTCCCCACAGCATCAGAAGCTAAAGGTAAATAGCATTTCTGAGTGACTGCATCCGTGATTAAAAAAAAGTGTGATTAAAAATAGTACATTTATTACCCTAACCCAAACATATTTCAGTCTGTTTGACCTTCTTTAGGTATAAAAGCCATGACTGGAAACAGGGAAGAATCTTAATTGCATCTGCTTAAACAGCTGATCTATCTTTAAGAGTAGTACAAAATACAACTTACAACTTCTCCTCTCTGCCCAGGGTGTCCAGGCAGCCCGTCTTTTCCTGGGGGTCCCTGTGAGGAAACACCAATCAACCATCAACATTCATTTAATCCAACATACAAGAGCTTTTACTGCAAGAAAAAGAGGCAACATGAACCTGTTATATTTGATTCTTCTTTGAATTGTTTGTATGTTGAAATGTGTATGTGTGTATGTGTGTATGTGTGTATGTGTATATATGTATATACGTATGTATATATACAGTGTGTATGCATACATATATATAAAGCTATGTGTTACACTGATTATTAACCGGGAAGGGGGAGTGTCTATGCGTTTTTGTGAATCACTTTGTGTTGCCATTGTGTATGAAAGATGCTATATAAATAAAGCCTGATTTGATTTGATAAACGCAACACTATGTTGTAACACTGTACTACAATTCTCTAACGAGTGCCAAGCATCTCTAATATATAGTATCCTACATGCTCCCTGTTACTGTCCTTTTGTGAGTATTATCTGAGTATTTTCTTAATTGTGAAGCGTCCTCGGGTGCTTTGAAAGGCACATCTAAATAATGTATTATTACTATTATCTACCATACATTTTAAATCAAACATATTCTTACAGGAGGTCCCTTTGGTCCAGGGAAACCATTGGCTCCCTGAGGTCCAGGCAATCCCTGTTGAGATGATAAGATAGGATATGATCAGAACATTTAGCAATTCTCAATATTGTGTTACAAAAATCTTTAAAATGTCTTTGTGTGATGAAGTTTAGGAACTCACCCTCTCTCCGGAACCACCAGGAGGGCCATCACTTCCTGACGTTCCCTAACAAGAAACAAAACAACAACACAGTTAATAAGATATCATATTTTGGATAACAAACTGCAATTTGTTCATATCTTTTGCTAACTAAGACAACAAATGGAAAGATGGCTTTAAGCAAAACAAAACTTGCAATATTGACTAATAATTATACCTCTGTCACTTATATATCTTCTACTACGTCTGTACTAAATGTATATATTTATTTCATTATTTTGTACCACATTGTATTGTGTTGTGTTATACTGAAGTACTTCATTGATGACCTTATCCAGTCACTAAATTGTAATAACCTACCCAAAGATTACAGAATAGCTCATTGGCTAACAATGGCACATTTACGATGAGGTTTGAATGTTGGACTGTTCCAGGTAGATAAGTGAATAATGATATAGACAATGGTCCATAACAAGACATGATCATCAACAATAATCTTTATCAAAGTCATGAAAATGACACCCACAATGCACCTGTAGACACAGTTTCATTCTAAAATCTGGAGAAATTCACAGCGTAGACAAACCTTTGCTCCTCCTTTCCCAGTGGCGCCCCTCGGTCCTCTCTGCCCTCTGGGGCCCTGAACGCACACAAAGAGATTAGAATAAGTTAGAATCAATATGGAAATTATGCCATCCCAGATAACCTTGATGTTAAATAATCAAATCCTATTAAATCAGTGCTTAATAAAGAATACATGAATACTCTCACTCCATGAAATTACTGGTGGCTCTGGTTACAGGTGCAACAAAGCAAAGAAAAAAACAACTTGTTTCAGCTTTCAACTAGAGAGGGCAGTGTGTTTCAACCCAGTGCTAAGTTATTCTTAAATACCACAAACAGACACAAACACTTTTTGTCCATCTTTGCTCAACATCTTGAGTTGAAGACAGATTAAAGACATTTGTCCTTTTGCAATAAAACCTAACATTTAGATGAATAAATGTAAAATGGTACCGTTGGTCCTCTTTGTCCTCTTGGCCCTGATTTGCCAGCAAGACCCTGAAGAAAAACAGAAAACAAATACAGACTAAGTCGAGCAGAAATTATAAAATACTTTATTGTACTATACAACATCTATATCTACAGGCGAAATAGGTCTAGCGTATCATTCATTCATTTAATTTAGTATTTCTTTGTTATACCGAACATTCTGCCCATTCCACATTTGAATTAAAACCCCACCATTATACATACATCTCATTGCATAAACAATGCTTTAGAAGTAATACAACAAATGTAAAGAAGGAGCAAAAACATGCCTAACATTTTTATCTTCGCATAAGGAATATTTACAGATCTCACTGAGATGAGCTTTTTTTCTTCTTCAAGTCTTTCTCTCGATAGTGAAAGTAGCTCATTTTTATGTGAACAGTCATCACAGAAACAATATCTATTTTTATCATTCAAAATAAAGCTCTTCTGTTAAGAAAACAGGGAGGAACACGCTTTCATTTAAAAAAAAAAAAATAAAGTTTAGATGCCAAATCAGACAGATATACGTAGATAATCAATCAGCTACTTCCTTTCACACAGTGCATTCCACTTTTTTAAAGTAGTTTAAAGTGGACCTATTATGCTATATTGGAAACATATTGTAGGGCCATACCTATATAAAACATGTCTGTCAAGTTTTTTGCTTAAAATACCAAACAGTTCACCCATTGTAGCCATGCCTCATACTGCTCATACCCCTCTTTTGCAGCCCTGTTATGCCCCTTTCACACCAACACGGTTCCCGTTCTAGCTCCGTGCTAGAGCTTTTCTGGTTCAGAACCGTTTTTTCTTTCAGCCGTCATTTTGTTCACACCGCCCAGAGCCCGACTGGTGCTGCCCCTGCTACGTCATCACGTCACCGTTTACATCGCTGATTTTCTTCCCAACGGCGTCGGGTCGATGATCGTGTTGCTTTTAATCATACGAAGCCAGATTAAATTAAATTGCTTTTCAGGCTCTAGCTCCAAACCGGCCCTGGAACCGCGTTGGTGTGAAAGCCGCATTAGAGAAACACGGATTTTGGGTTCTTAGCTTGAAAAAAAAAAAAAAAAGGAGGAGGAGGCGGAGCTAATGCCTGATCAGAATTCTACCGGAGATAAAGTTAAATTCTGCTGTGATAAAACGCCATCCTGTTCTAAACCACATCAAGGATTATTTCTGAAACAGTATGGAGCTCAAATGCTTTTTCTCTTGCGGGTTTATCACAAGGTGAGTTCCTTTTTTTATTTCCTGCTTTTTAAACACATGCTCTCTACAGTACAGGTTAGCTCTGAGTGTTAGCGAGGCTTGCTAATGTAAACAAAGACGAGATTACGTCCAAAACACGTCAGCCATTGTTTCTGATAGCAACTCTCTGTGGGCCACCGATTTGACGTCATATCGGCAGCAAATCTGTATCCGCTCGTTGTACCCCCGTTTTTAAAAGATTTAGGTACGGAGGAAAAGAGAGAGGGTTTTATTTTCTGACGCTGCGTGAGTTCCCTGACACACATATTTATGTATAAAAGACATCAAAAAGTGCATTTTGCATGATAGGTCCCCTTTAAATTAAAAAGAAAAATCTTCGAATGAGGCATTGACTTACCCTTGTTCCCTTCTCGCCGTTTGAGCCGGGGAATCCTGGGAATCCAAGAGATCCCTAAATACAAATAAATATTAGGACTGTTTCTCACCATACTGAGGAATAAAAGTGTCTGATGGTTGATGCTGCGTGTGTTTTTGTCTTACCTTGGGTCCTAGTCTCCCAGGATATCCAGGAAGTCCAGGTACACCAAGTTTACCCTGAAATTAGGACATTTTTAATCATGATCATTTAACAAGAGTGAGCACATAATCTGTAATTGTTTTTAAATGTTACCAAACTGCTACACAAAAAATCCCATTACAAGAATGTTAATGTTGATTAGCTCATAATGAAATATGTGCCATGATAAGAAGAGAACATGGGAGCTCATACAATAACATTTATAAAGCAAAATGTCAAAGGTTTAGTAGACTCACACAAAGAATAAAAAACACTTAAGTACAAATAAATGACTTATACTTGTATTGTAATTATAAATGATTGTATACAATGTTTTTTTTCCATTTAAATGCATAAACTTGGACAACCACAAGAGGGCAGCACAGCTAGGTTTCCTGCTTAATATTTTATCATAAAGATGACATTGACCTTATTTAAAGAACATGGGACTACTTGGGTAAATATGTGGGAAAAATTGGCACTTGCAAAACGAAACACCGATAATCCAGTAGTGGACACATTTACTTGATGTGTGATGTTATGTGAAATAATACATAAATTAGGAAACAATTCCCCTAAGAATCAGTAACTTTTCTCATACTATTGAGAGCAATCATGTAATTGTGTCCTTATTGAACTGGATGTACCTTCTCTCCAACCAATCCAATTGGTCCGAGCTCGCCAGGGGGCCCAACGCGACCCTTTGGCCCCTCAGGACCATCCTCTCCTCTGGGCCCTGACACTCCAAGCTCACCCTGTCAGCAGGAGACAAAGCAAAATATGAGAATAAATCAACAAAAAATAACGTAGGAAAAATGGCCTTTATAGAAAAATTACAATTAAGATCCATAAATGATTGTATAAATCAACTGATCAATCAAACCATCTTACCCTCTCTCCCTTGGCACCAAAATCTCCCTTAATTCCAGGGAAACCATCTTCACCCTAGAAACACGAAAAAGAACATACAGAACATGTTTAGCTAAATATTGTAATCAGACTTACGATATTTTAGATCGTGAAGATGTGACCATGGCTGTTTTGTTTTCTAATGCCTTGCTAGTGACAATGAAAAATGGACATAATACAATTGATAATCAAGTTTTATCAATCAAGGTGTCTTGAAATCTTTGAATGTCAGGAATCACTTACCTTCTCTCCCCAGTGGCCCTTCAGTCCACGGATTCCTTGACCTCCCTGAAATCAACACATTGCATGGTCAATACACTGTTATTCTATATTATAATACTATTCAAATCTGAAGGTAATTTAAACAGCAAACTGAACGACTAACTGAAAACAATCAACTGTACTGACCTTGATGCCACGAGGGCCAGGATAGCCGATAGCTCCCTGGGGACCGTTGGGACCCTGGAGAAGGACACAAATAGAAGGGCAAATTAAGAAAATGAATACCTTAATATAATATATATTGTTAGCTGGAAGGGACCTGGTGTGATGGGGATATGATTGACACCCACCTGGTTTCCTTTGGTGCCAGAAGGCCCCTCCTTTCCTGGGTGACCCTGTAAAGTGAAAGCATCATGAAGGACATCAGGAAGGACATCCAGTGCTGGTGTATTCAACGTATTACATTTTAATGATATACATTTAATTTAAATTGAAGAGACAAACATACAGGAGGACCGTCAGCTCCGGGCATTCCTGGAAGACCTGGTTTTCCTGTGGGTCCCTGGAAGAGAAGACAAGGTGGTCATGAGTGAGAGTGTTGGGACTGCACCTGTAACTGTTTGGTAACTGTCCTGAAAGAAGAATGACTTGTGCCAAAAACATTGTAGCTACAAGCTAACCAGATAACTTAATGGCTGCACAGATCAGGGATCAGCATGCTGCAATTCTCCAATTCATAAAGTGTAACATTTGCCGTAGCCACTTCTATGCTTAATGTGACATTAGAGAAAATGTCATTTGAATATAATTAATTGCTCACAGTTTGTGGCTACTACCACCGGGGCAGTGTTTACTGGTGAGTTTTAGAGGTGCTGCTATGTGGATCTTTTTGGTTAGCTTTTCTCCCCTGTTTTGAAACATTATGCTAAGCTAACCAGCTGCTGGCTTTAGCCTCATATTTAGTGGACGTATTAATGATTTATCCTTCTAATGAAGCTCAGCGCAAGTTCAACCAGGAAGACCTTCTTTACTCACACATTTACTGTTTCCATGTTACTACTCTCTCTCCTCTCAATAAGTGATCATGGGCGTCACTCCCCAGCTTAACCAATCACTTCGCTCTATTCTCACAAGCCTATCATAGCGCTCCGCTAAACCTTTTAAATCTGCTCTCCCCTCTGACAGCTGTCATTCCAGGTGACTCAACGCAACCCTCCTCCACCCCTTTTCATCTCCTATCCCTCTGAATCCAGTCAAGCTAAGCCCCTCCCCTTCAGACCGGACCTAACTATCCATTCACCACCACCAGTGTCTAGACCCCGGGGGGTTTAATCGGATCGGTTCTCCCCTCCCGAATGATACTCCTGCACAACGGGGCCTAATCGCCAAAACTCCATTACATTCATTAGTTTATTCCTGGCAATAAATATGTATTCTTACATCAAAACCGTCTCTCCTGATTGAAACACCCTAATTAACTTTTGTCAAGAAAGCAAATGAGCACACACAAATTGACTGCTGCTTTAAAAGTCTGCAATACATACATACATCATTAAAGAATAATCAGCAAGCAGCCCTGCTCCTTCTCAATGCAAATCAAGAACCATGGGGTGCACAGTGCACGTGATTAGACATCTAATCTATTTTTCAGAATAGAATAGCTTTTTTTAATACAAGAACTAATTCAGAAATCGCTTATACTTGAAAATCTGCCATTACATATTTTTGGACACACTCACGTACCTCTCACCATCATGAATGAAGGGGGCTAAAGAATGTACACTCAATGAGTTTATCCTGATGATTCTATTCTATACATGTTGAATGTATTTCCTTTAACTGAGTTTACTTCCTGTATCATTCTGTATTTTTGATCCAGAGTCACTTTATATATATTTTGTATTGCTTACTTTCTCTCCTGGAGGTCCGAGGGCTCCCTGAGGTCCGGGCATTCCCTGCAAAAAGAAATGAATGAATGAAAACTCACTCTCAGCATTACTGTGTTAATTGTACATATGCATCTCAGGTGCTGTCTCACCTGAGTTCCTCCGGTTCCCTGCTGACCTGGGGGTCCTGGCTCTCCTTGGGGACCCTGAGAGACAGGAAGAATAATGGGTGCTGATATTAATCATCTGCGGATTCAATAACATGGTTACATGTTAACATGGTAGATGAGTTATGACCAACACTGACCAAGTTTCCTTTGGGACCGTGAGGCCCGTCATTTCCACGCACACCCTGAGAAGAAAAGAGGGTGAGAAGGAAAAATCAGAGTGGAATTCTGAACAGAATCTGTCACGAATTAACACAAATATTTCACAATATAATTACACCTCAATAATAATAACTCACTCACTATGGTAAAGGCTTCTATCCACGCACATTTGCAGGGGAAAGTATACTCGCTAAGGGTTTTGGTGATAATGCTAGCGTGTATCTTTAGATTTATAGGAATCAGCAGGTACTTAAAAGCTTGCTGCTTAAAGGGGGACTCTCCCAATTGTACACATAAATGTCTGTTTACAGGTCTTGTGGAATACAATTGTATAAAGCCTTTCGTGTGTCCAGAGGGCGCTGGTTGAAGTCAGATACATCTCGAGGGAGAATTGTTTTGGGCTGAAGAGTTTGAGGGTGTAAAGTTAAAAAGAAGTGAGCACGAGCTTGTTGCATAGCACACCGAAAACTCCAAACGAAATGTTGTGGAAGAAGAATGTGTGGAATGGAATAGACAATGTGTTTGGTTGTTCTGCTTTTGTCAGACCATGTTATCTCAGTGCCATGCTAAATCAGTGCAGTGCTCTTTTAAGGCAGACCTCAACCATTGTCACCAAACAACTCTAGTACAAAGTGTTAAATGGATACTTGGGACTTGGCTGCCAAAATGCTGTGTGATTCTCTGTGTTTGTTTTGTTTTGAGGTGATTGTGGGAACATTACATGTTACATTTTTAGATCACTGGGTATCCCCGTGTCTATATCAGGTCTCAGCGTGTTGTTTCAGGAGGTGCCGTGGGGTTTGCAATGGTTACAGATGGATAAAACAATGCCACTAAAAATACCAGCGCCACAATGTGGTTCAAAATTGTTTTTACTCACAGGAGGTCCGGAGATCCCAGGGGGACCTTTGGGTCCGAGCAAACCACGAGGTCCCTAGAGAGAGACGAAAGCACACACACACACACACACACAAAGACACGCCAATATTAGTCAGTAATCAAAGTCATATGATATATTTAAACTATTAGATTCTAGAATAAATCACAATATAGAATATTAAGCCAATAACTAAAGCAGCAATTTCAGCATTGGGATAAACAGACAAATTAAAACGCAGAAGTAAACTGTTTAATATATTGTAATGATGACTGATTGATAAATAACATACATTTGTAACAAACTATATTGACTGATTCCAATCATTTGTAAAATGGCGCACCGTTGAAGGGAGTTATTATTTTTAATTAGGGTATTTATAGAAATGGGCATTTTACTAATTAAAGAATGATGAATAACACAACAAATAATTTATTTTAGTTTTGTCCTCATGTGGATGGTGTGTGGGTGGATACAAAGAAATGCGTTGCCCAGGCGATGGCTTTGGCTTCATTCTTGAGTGTGTGCCAACAAACAATCATTACATTTTTGATGTGAAGAAGAAAGATTTTCATTTATTTGTCAGACACCATTATATTACAGAAGGCATCAGGCCAGTTCTAGGTATGGGTTGGTCATGCTTTTGTTGTTGAATGGGGTACCTGAGTTATAGAAGGATCATTTCATTAGCTCAACCCGTGCAATCATATGCAATCCAATACAACCGTTCTGCCATCAAGTCCTGATACTGTATCTTTAATGTATTTGATTACATTAAGAATGTCGACCATGTAATTATTATTTTGTATATTTATTCTTACTTATTCATGGCGTTGATGTTATTAATGAGGAGTTACAACCATCCAATTACATTTCAGTCTGAAGATGGTATTTACTTATTAAGGACAATACATAAAACCAACCTCACATAGTGCACGGCTATCAGAAAAAACAGCGATGTCATTTCTTATATACAGTACATTATGTTTATGTTTCTTCTGTTCCATATGTCAGATATTTAGAAGTATGGCTTTCGCATACATTTTTCTCTGTAATATATGGAATTGTTAACTGAATTATTTGTGGATGTTCTGTCAACCTGGGGAAGAACCACGCCTGCCACCATAGAGCTGGTCTGCCTATTGGTTATCATGAAGTACACATATGGGTGTGCTTTCCACTTTTTAAACATTCTGATCTGACGAAGTTCCAAGTACGATCCAAACATAGTCATTAGAAACAAATAATGTTTTTCTAGAAATATTGCACAATAAACCTGTGATCCTGGCAGCAGTTGGCTGCATCTACTATCACTGCCTTAAACATAATAACAGTGGAGATAACTACGTCAGGTTTCATTGAGAAACAGCAGGTGTGAAGGTAACTGAAGTGCTACAGATGGATACACAGAGATGCATTCTGGGATGCTGCTTATAACAGAGATAGGGGAAAGCGGGAGAGATTTAAAATTAGATGTTGTCATGGAAACACTCACTGATTCACCCTGGAGACCCCTTGGTCCAATGTCTCCGTCGTCTCCCTGGAAACACACACAGACACACCAAGGATGTGAATATTACTTACGATTAAGGAGTGACATGTTGTGAGGGGTGCCTGGAATCATTAACTAAATGTTTTTCATATCTTCCTACCCTCTCTCCGTCCTCTCCTTGAAGTCCTACGGGCCCCAATGATCCTGTGTCACCCTGGGGAGAAGAAAAGGTAGAGGAGTGAGGAAACAAAACAAAGCTGCTAACAAACAGATATTCAAACAAAGAGAGTATTAACATCTCATACTTATCCTTCCTAATGTAATTACTGTGTGAATTGTATGTAGCATTTTGATTGTAATGTGCATTGGACTCACCCTGTGTCCTTTGTCCCCGGGCAAACCAGGAAGGCCATCAAAACCACGGTCTCCCTGAAAGAGACAAACATTATAAAAGACATGTTAGGAATAATTGCTGCATGGTAGTGGATGTACCAATGCATCACAAGTGGATTTGATGCATTCATAATACAAAGTTTGATTTGCACATACAGTAGCTGTGATTTTGGGGTACAAGAGTATGTGAGATGTCTCAATGGACTTTATTGTTCCAGCAAGACCAAGTACAAGTTGACCTTATCGTGTTCTTGTGAAGCCTACCAGGTTGTACATTTACACAAATTCACCATAATACAAATAATTAAGCTACATGTATCTGAACACCACAGTTACTGCCTGTGTGAATTTACACTTAAACGACAACAGTAGATATTTTTTCCCTATCTTTTAACTCATTGACTTTTAAATGTAATTTCAGCTACAAACAATTAGCAAACATCTCCATAAAGGACTGACACCAGAGAAAGCGTACCTTTGTTCCAGACTCTCCTGGCATTCCCCTGGCTCCATCAGCTCCAGCACGGCCCTGTGAGGAAGAACATGCTTTAAAGGGGCTTCCGTATACGAGACACAGTTGTACCACTTGCCACAAACCAAAAAGTGATGCCCTTTTAACTTTGGGTTAGACAACAATAAAAAAAAGGAAAACCAGACATTTGTCATACTCACTCTTCTGCCAGATTTGCCTTGAGGTCCCATCATACCCTGGGGTCCCCTGGGGCCCTGAAGAATGGATTATTTCATTAGATGCCTGTGGTCTTTTTATTTGAGCTGAGTATAAATGTACTATACGTTTAATTATAACCGCAGTAACTGTAAAAAGGAGAGTTCATTACATGATGTTGCATACAAACTATCTTACTGATATAACTTTGATATGAAACAAGAGTTCTGTTTGGATGTTCTTACCTGAGAACCGGGGTCTCCACCCTCTCCCTTCAGACCATTACTTCCTGGGTTTCCCTGAAACAGAAATCATCACCATCACCATCACCATCACCATAACCATCATACAATATTAACAAAAAAAGCCGTTTTTGCAATTAAGAGAATTATATGATCAAAATCCTTGAACAAAACACCAACTCTTGTTATAAACAGGTAAGGGTCCCAATGATTGCAAACTTACCAATGGTCCAGGGCGTCCAGTGTATCCCATTGGTCCAGGAGGTCCTTTCAGAGCCATCTAGAGACAGTAACATCTCAAAATCAATGATCATGGAGGCAATTGGCTACACAAAAGATAACCCTTCATTTAAATATATAGCAAAGAAAGGCTTATGTCTACCAAGTCATATGTGCATACACTTGCTATACACCTTGGTCCACATCATTTTTCAAAAAAGGCAAAAATCCCTGGTAATGTCAAAGTGTCAAGACTCAACTGATAGGATCCTTGAGGCAAACGAAATGTGAAGTAAAAGTGAGGACTGACCCTGGCTTGAGACAAGATGGCTGCTGCCTGGGCTTCCTGTGCAGAAACGGATGGACCCTTATCTCCTCCACTCTGACCGAAACGGAACTGAAAAAAGAGAAGAACACATGTGAGTGTTTGATACATTTAATATCATTTATCAACACAACGCTGAACAATTACTTTAACTAATAATAAGGACAAACAAATCTAAATATGATGATACAAATGTTTAAAATAATATTGAACAAGGGCCAATGTTAAATCTTAAAGGTATCCACAAAATGCAAACGTTGGGGCGAATATCACTCATATTCAGACATTTCTAATACATTTTCAAAGGATTAGGGAGACTCACAGGCAGCATGACAGATGTTCCAGGAGGTCCAGGGACTCCGTCAGATCCAGGCATACCAGCCTTACCAGAAGTGCCCTGCAGGATGTAGCGAGGGAGGGGTGAAGATGGCAGGTTCAAGGAGAGAGTGGAAGCTAAATACACTTCTTTTACACAGACACTACCAACCTGTATTTCTTCAGATAAAGTGAAACACTCACCCTCTCGCCGGGGTCACCGAAAGAGCCAGGAGGTCCAGAAGAGCCGGGTGGGCCTGTAGGACCCTGAAGGAGATGGGAAGGGGGACTTGAGTATTCTCGAGTACTCGATGAGGCTGTCATATTCTATGACAGCGTCAAGCACAGCGTGATCATGGTGCCGAACATAACAAATGATGGTAATTATCAAAGCCTTTCAAAAAGAAGTGTACCGACTATGATGTTCCCTTACACTTGCATGAAGCAAATGACAGTACTGCCCAAATAACTCTGAACTCAGAGAATAAAGGTACTTATCTAAAGGAGTAAACTACAGACGTGTAAATGTTTGGAAGCCGGAAAATGTCTTTAGAATAAAAAACAAGGAAATAAACACAATGTACTTACAGCAGCTCCCTCAGGTCCGGGAGGTCCTTCAATTAGCATACCCTGCAAAATACACAATACAGTTAGAAATGTGACGAAAGGGAACAAAAAAACCCTGACAAACATACAATGGAGATCAGTGCAAATATACAATATTCCTGCAATCAGGCTGCTCTGTTGTGTATTTGAAAGCAGAAAACATGTGGATCCCACTGTGGGGATCTGTTCCTTTTCAACGGCTACATCAAATGTATAATAAGTTTAACTAATGACAATAGTATAAGGTAAAAGATGCAAAGGAAAAATACATGAATTAGTTCAGATGACAAATGGAAATGTGTCGTGGCTTTACTGCAAGGCCAGGTGCACAAGGTTTGTCCTTTAGTCTTTGGATGGACACGGCTACCGTTACTTGAATGACGAGCTGTTTAAGCTAGAGAATTTGTCAAGTTCCCAACTGGAAATCAGTAAGATGGTTTATAATGTAGGTCACAGCCAATTAAAAATGACTAGGTGTAGGTGCGGCTTTCAATGACACCCTCAAATTCATGTGGCAAAACCTTCTAGAGTTGGAAAAGCAAGATTATGACAAGAGGGCTGCTGATGTGAACCCCTGGAGCTTCTTGGGGAAAGTGAGTCGGTAAGGTTTCGTCTCTGTCCCTGAATGATCCAGTTCAAATCAAATGCTCAGGTAAAGACAATAAGTAACTCACAGGCTCCAAGACAGCAGGGTCTCCTTGTTCTCCTTTTTGTCCACTGACGGCGGCCTGAGGAAAACACACATGTAGCCAACAACACAGCATAGTCAGTATAGAGATGCACACACACACACACACACTCATAGAATGCAGATTTGGCTGCATGCATTTTGACAACAGGTGCACATGTACATACATACGCCCACAATAGTTTACCACATTAATATGCAAGTGTAGAAAATAGAATGATAAAATAAAAACCTGTTTTGCTTTTGATAGAGTTATAAGCTTTGGATGATGATGATGATGATGATGATGATGATTCAATAGTTCTACACACTTTTGGTCTATTACTTAGCATTGATCATCATCTGGGTTTAGCAGCACTTAATGAAGCCATGCACTGCAATAAATGGCATTTTAGAAAAAGGATGCAGCAATGGGTTACTGCTGCACTTCAAAATGCCTCTTTATGCAGTGTACACAATAGTTCAAGTTATCGGTATGTTTATTAGGAACCCCAATAGCTTCTACCATGGTAATAGCTATTATTCCTAGGGTGCTGAATTGCTCACTATACACCGTACAGAATAAAACCAATTTCAACCACTGATTTGTGCATTTGTCTTGTTCATTTAGGTATTTAAAACACATTGAAATACATGTTTCTCCGTGATTGATTGAGTTTTCCAGGCACCTAAAAAAGTATGTGTATCCATAATGGCCTGAGACTCAAACAAGTCATTTGAGAGGACATTGAATAACATTTGACCAAGACAAGTATTCAGAGTTGGTTGAAACTGGTTTTGTAGTTTTTTTGCGTCAGGAGCAAAACGACTTACGCCTCCCTCATCTGTCACAGCGGACAGGGCGGGGCCCATGTTGGCCTCTCCATTCTCCTGTATTGGCTCATTGTAGTCCCTGTAGGAATAGTCGTATTCCTTAAGGCCCAAGTCCCCAGTCACATACTCCTCAGTGAAGGCCTCCTCCAGCACCCCGCCGGCCTTGGTGGCATCTACCTCCTCTCCCAGCAACGTGGTCTCCACCTGGGGCTGGTTTGGTTTATCAGAGCCGCAACAGGATAGATAGAGGGGCACGAGAGGAGGAATCAAGCGAAGGAAAGTAGAGAGTCAAGGGAAAGAAGGAAGGAAGAGAGAAAGGTATGTATGATGGGGAAATAGTTAGTAAAGAAAAGAGAAATATAGAAGCAAACAACAGGGGGAGTGGAAGAAGAGGGCATATGTAGAAAGAAGTGAGTCTTACCTTTTGCAAATAAACAGTGACACATGGACAGAAATAAGACATCTGACAGGCTGTGGGGACTTTCAGCCCTTAATGCTGTAAATTCAGTCTGATTTCTTCAGTTGAATTACGGATTAGCAGCTTTTTCCTGCTCCTGTTAATGATCTATTATTGAGACTATAATAGTATGTGTTTTCACCAAAGCGTATCCTTATCAGCTTGTGTGATGAGGGACTTCTCCAAATATATTATTTCACATTTGAAATGTTGGTTTAAAAATAGAGACAGAGAGAAATGCAAAAGCACTATTAATCTCAATGTCATGCTTGCTTTTCCCCTTAACACACTTAACTGATATGAAGCACTTTGTGAAAACAAGTTGCAATACGCTTAGCAAAGCAAAAACTATGTTATTTTCTATTTTACTTACCATGGGTGTTTTTAAAACAAATGAATCCAGTGGAATAATGCTGTACCGTTACCTCATACAAAAATAGTTTTAAACTCAAACAAATGTGCGCATTTGGTCGTAAAATAAACCCTTCTATAATAGGCACCAAAACATTCATGGCGTCAACATTGGAAAACAAAACAAAGTCATCAAGGTCAGCTAATATACATGGAGGATAAAAGGGTTATAAAGACAATACGGTTTATTGCCAAAAACAGGTGAACTGTGAGAAACAGATCAAAACTGAGAAACTCATTCTCAGATTCTGATATAGTTTAGGGCTGTAAGGTTAGCCACAGCAACTACTGTATTCTTTAGTTCGGTTAATTTCTTCTCTCAAACCAGAATGCATTATATTCATCTCCCTTTGTTGCTTTGGTTAAATCTGCATATCGAATATTCCTATGCGGATCCATTTTTCCACAAGATTTTTGTTCTTATGTCAAGATAACAACCTGATCAACAGAATACCTTGAGATGAGAACAGGAATCTTGTTGTTAGGGGGAAAAAGGAGCCACGTAAGAATATTTGATGATACAAGCAGATGAATGTCATGCATTCTCTTTGAAAAAGATTTGTTTCTTGTTATGTGGCATCGGGGCCAACAACACATTGATGTGTGGTTAGAAGAGAGACACGGAGGTTAAACTACAAAGACTGGGCTCACCACCACACAAGTGTTACACTGTCTTCTACCTTTGGCGATGGAGGTCTCTTGTATTGAGGCGCTGATTTCTTCCTGTATTTGTCACTGTGGGCTAATCGGTAACTTCTGTTTCTTTATAATTTACTGAGCAAAAAAGAAAATCTATCTGTAGAAATCAATAATTTTCATGTATGTTAATTATAAAGTTGATATAAAATCTTTTTGGACTATTTAATTGTTCTTTATCTGTGTGACTGACCGGTGTGTAATCTTCTTTTTTACCTGTACAGGGATTTCTTCCTCTCCAATCACCTCACCCTCTGGCACCGTCTCCTCATAGTAATAATCAGTCTCTGTAGGGGTGTGGCCAGCCTCGGAATATTCAGTATCTACATCCTGATTGGTCAAGTTGACAGGAATTGGGTTGCAGGGAGGAAATAAGCAGATTTGAACGGAAGAGCGCGGTTAGTTCAAATTCTGCTTGTAAGTTATGAGTCAAAAGAATAAAATGGAACACGTCATAAAACTGTGGTTGCCAGTGATGAAGGAAACTTTTTTAGTGGCAACTCACATTTTTAAAGTTGTAAAGATCCATTTTACAAAAGAAATGTCAGGTTTCAGGATCTCAATAACTATAAATGTTGCCATATGCAAGATTTAGGGAGTCATTGAGTCTACTTTGCTGAGATTTATTTTTATTGTATTGGTCAACAACTTTTTAAAGTTCACAAAGCCAATATTCATGAAAGGTGGAAGTCTCCTCTTTTTAGAAGTAGGACTGAGAGCCTCTATCCATCCCTTAAGATAAAAACATCAGAACTTGATGCTTTGGGATGTTTAGTTTCACCCAAGACCAGAAAACAGAGAGACAACCCCAATCAGCAGCCTCACAGAAAACAATCCAGTTAATTCCAGATTTGACATCTATTTCCCAGAACCCACTAATGACCATGAACCTCACAATGTCCCTCAACCTTAAGGCAGGTCAGCGTCATAATAGAGTAGACATTTCATGAAGTTCAACTTCTACAAAAGCACACATGCTTTTTAGTTTCTGTGAGGCTGCTTTATTCGTATTTGATACAAAATATGGCAAAAGACAGGGAGAGAGAAAACACAGGTACTTAAAACTAACAAAACAAGGAGAGAATGACAGAGTCACAGAGGAGGTTTGTTGTGTTGCTTGTGTATAGAATGTGATAGTATTTGTGTTTTCTTAAGTTTAGTTTTTGTGCCATAGAAATCCATGCTCATTCATTTCACCGGTACGTTAATGTTTCCCCCGAAAAGAAAGAGGTGGAGTGCTGCGTATTCAGTTCCTGAGATCCAGCTTCAACAGCTTGAAGGAAGTATAGGGAAGTAAAGAACAATGAAACCGTACAATAAGCCATGCTTCAATGTGCACCGCTGTATCATATCATATGGAGCAGTTGGGGCATTCGTAAAGATCATATGATATATAAGAAGGCACCCAGCATGGTATGAACCAACATCCATTCTGATGACCAGATTGTCCACCATCCAGGATTTAACTCAACGTCTGCACTGCGAGCCACCTATTTAAAGATGAAACTATGCATACAAAAGGCTGCAAACGAGTTGCAAACCCTAGATGGTGAAACGTTCTGGCAACCAGATGGGACAGATGGGACATACGACTCTGGACATTCTGACCCAAACATGGTCCTTCTTGTTGTACCTGTTGATAACCGTTGGTATTTTTCTTCGCTGGGACTGAAGTTCCACCCAGCATAGCCTTGCCAAACGGTGGGAATGGTTTGTGCAGGGACTTGACATTATTGTCCACCGCCACCTTCGGTTTTGTAGGTCTGGGTGGAGTGGGCTGGACAGGGGCGGATGTTGAAGCAACTTTCTTCTGGATGGTAACCTTTTCGATCACATTCTTCAAAACTTTGCTGACGCTTGTTTTGACCAGAGGGACTTTGGTGACAACAGTTTTCACTTTGGTGATCTCTTTGACTTCCTTTACTGGAGGTTTCACAGCTGGAGCTTTGGTGGCCACAGGCTTCACTGTTTTTGTAGGTTCAGGTTTTGCTGCTTTTGTAGGTTCAGGTTTTGCTGCTTT
>CALSBZ010046845.1:355388-398407 GCA_943591055.1 Gobionotothen gibberifrons | reverse complement strand
GGGGGGGGGGGGGGGGGGGGGGGGGGGGGGGGGGGGGGGGGGGGTGGATTTCCACACAGAGGTGAATAGGGGTTCGCCAGATAAATGAAGGGAAAAAGGATAGGGGTGAGTGCAGGGTAAAAATAAAACATGGTGATAGACAGCAAGAGACAGCAAAGGTGATACAAATAAGCTTTTATTTTTCCCTTCATCAGAAGGAGTCTGTGCTGCTGGTTAAAATAAGTTCATATTAAAAAATGCACAGACCTCCTGGATGAGAGAGAAAAACATAATGGGTGAAGCCAATGAATAAAATCACACAGATTTATATTCATTCAGAAAGCAGTCATTTCAACAGCATCAACAGGGTTTGGGACGCAAAGTGTCGGAGCTCTGTACAGTGACTGATACAATTATTGTATTGCCTGATCCGTAATGCAGGCTTATAAAATAAAGATCATGTACTTTGGATGCATGAATGCGGATGCTACTGTAGCTAATGTGATGGTGTCAGGGAATCCCAAGTATCAGTATGTTTTTGACAGAAAAGACATATGTAATGTGTACAACCAGTCTCAGTAAGCAAAGAGGCTCCACCTTAAGCCATCTCCATGTCATATGCCTATATGTCTCAATGTAACCAGAGAACCAATCAGAATGGATCTTTGTTCGCTTGTTTTATGAACTCTTTCTTTCAGTCCATGGGGGAAGAAATTAGGGAAAGACACGTTGGCTTGTATCATCCTCTTTCCCCTACCTTTCTGTGTTCCATAGCAGAAAAAAGTAACATTGAATCCACTGCTGTAACAATACAAGCTTATGTTTCTCCAATAAGATGGTGGACATGTGCCCAAAGGTGTGATATCACCAGACCTCTACTTTTCTTTCTTGACCTCAGGGACACACAGAGCAGGGAGGTGAGGAGGAAAGTGGATGGATACAAACGGTTGCTAACGATGGGGATGCGTGAGGAAGACAGAAAGAGAGAGCAGCACTTTGATGACATCAACAGATAACAAACTGAACCTGAGGACTTTTCTTTCATTTTCAGAGGACAGGTGCGTTTAGTGTGGCCTTTCTTTTACTCCTACACCACATTGTTCATGCAGTATAGCTTTCCTAAGACAAATCACGTTTTGAAAGGCTGCACTTATTTGGTGCTTGGAATTGAGAGAAGTGACACAGAAATGTCTATAGTGACATCGATGATAAAAGTCGGATGAACTCTCTTAATTCCACATTAAAATATGTTTTAGAACATTATTTAGAGAGCCTTCTTCTAATTGATCTTCTATTCTTCCTACACATCTTTCCTTGATCAAAGGAAAGGAAGAAAATACAACGACAACACTAAGATGATTTAAGCACCGTGAAGAGGTTATCTTTCTCCAAGTGAGTCATTATTGAGAAACGTGCCACAGAAAAGGAAAACAAAGTCCACAGATCATGTTTGGTCTGCTTTATCGGAGCTACAGATGAGCCTACAACTTTAGGGATGAGTTGTGTAAGCATAATGCTTAGCACTATTGGGTTATTAGATCGGTATTAAATGCTAGTAAGTAGTCTCGTTAGAGCTATGGGATTAATATTTAATGTAACAACTGAGAGACCTCATCTCCAGTTACCTCAAGGAGAGGGGAAAGTGTGTGAGTACAACATGTAGAGGCTAGTTTTTGTAGCCTGTGGGAACGTTTTCAGATCAACTCGTCGATAAAAGAGTTTCATACGTGTGAACGACCACATTTTGGTTTACATAAGTCTGTGGATGGACTTGTGTTGTGGCTGTGTTACTCACGTATGTGTTGGGGTCCTGAGCCTGGGTCTTGGGGATCGGGGAGTCACAGTCAGGGCTGTAGTGCTCACAGTAGTCATAGGCAGCCTGGGGGTTGGAGGCGATCAGCAGTTGCTGGATATCTCCCTATGGAAGAAAACAAACAGATTCCCAGCTGCATCATCTATTACTGGGCATTATGTAAGCTTCTATGGAGGAAAATATAATATTAATGTTTTATTTAACTTTGACTTACTTTTAATTATTCACATCTTATACTGCACTATAACTTTTATTCATGTGCCTGTGTTATTCATGTTTTATTATCAAGGTTCAAGGCTTTTATTGGTCATACGAACATAGCTAGTGTAGTTATGACGATGGAAATCTGAGGTCAAAGGCTCCTCTAATAGTGCAACACAGTAACACAGAAAAACATAAACAAATAGGGCAGGTAAATAGTAAATAGTAAATACAAAAAGAAAAATTGTAAAAAAGTGAAATAGTGAATTAGTGCAATAAGAGTATACAAGTGATTGGAATATGATATATTAGATAAATAATTTCTAAGTAGCAGCCAGATGAATGTTATGGATGTTGTTTCAATGTTCAGGTGTTTAATAGTCTTATGTGGGATGAAACTGTCCCTGAGTCTGGTGGCTTTAGTCCTGATGCTGCGGTACCTTTGCTTTTTAATGTTTCTAATGTGTTTTATGCTATATAAATAAACTTGCCTTGCCTTTACTTCAAAGATAGTACTTAGTATGCGTAGAACAATCAGTTAAACCATGAACAGCGTCCCTCGCAGGTTATCCCAAAAAATGGCCTTACCTGGAAAACCTCCTCATCGAGCAGACGGGCTCCGAACACTGTGATGCCATTGGTGTCCACCTCTGCATGGTTGCCGCGGGGAAGGGGGCGGGTCATCTTCTTCTTGCAGTCCAGCAGCAGTGTCACATTTTTCTTGGAAACAGAGATAGCGATGCGATGCCACCTAGAGACAAAGAGGAGGAAGCGAAGGCGAATAAATTTGTACTGTGACTACAGGCCTGATTAGATAGGTATCTCACCAACCCTTACACCACATATACACTCCAACTCTCACACACACTGCCCCACCCCTATATCAACCCCAAACATGTCATCTCAACCAGTCACAAGCCGGTTGTTGCTGGTTACTGACTTGCCATCAGCCAGGTTGACGCCTCTGAACAGCGGGTAGTCTTCAGGGGCTGGCTTGCCATTCTGGTCCTCGTACAGGAAAACAGGGGAGCGTCCCATTTCAATACCCAGCTGCTGGATGCCCTGCTCGCTGTAGATGGAGAGGAGGAAGGCCTGGAGACCAGACTGGGCCTTAACCAGGGCCATGATGGAGAAGTTCTCCGGGAATCGACCTATTGATGGTGGAAGGGAGAGGAGGGAGGAGAGAGGCAATGAAAGAAAGAGAATTAGATCATAAACATGGGGTGAGTGTTTTAGGACAGGAAGAAAATCAGAAAGAGGCAAATGATAGAGAAAGTAGCCGAAAGGAAAGCTGACCGAAGAGCACCAGAACATTTCTTCATCATGGCAGAGGAGGAGAGGCAAGGTAAAAAGGTTTAAAGTAGGAATATGGTCGAAGTGCTTTCAGAATAGCAGTGTCATTCCCTCTGGGCATAGGTGATAAAGTCACATAATAACAGGTAGGCAGAGATGGAAGACTAAACTTTAGAAAATGAGTCTAAATCAACCTTGACTTTTGAGGATTTATTCACAACCACATAAGTGCTACTTTCTCTTTATTGCTCCTCACTCCAGGGTGTCAGACAGTTTCCTTAGCTTACTTTCTTTTGGTTCTCCCACACAGTTTCACTCAACACATAATTATGCTTTATATCCATGAGCAATCCAGCCTCACTAAACCCAAGAGAGCTGAGTTTAAAATACCTCCAAACATAAGTAGCAACCTGTAATTATAATGATAGGTTTCTGCACTCTGGAATTCATCGTAAATATGTTAAATATAAAGATTATCCTGTCCTTTTTGACTGTTACTACAAAGTCAAAAAGTCTGTTAAAAGACACGCATGAATGAATGTTTAAAACAAACATTAACATTAAATAACATTTTATAGAAAAAAAACAAGTTACATATTTGAGCCACTATCAGACATACAAAATGTACAATGACATTTCAAGGGAGGCTTAAAGATATGATCACAATACAGTACTGCATTCTAATAGCTTGATTTGATTTGTATTACATCATACAGAGTAAACGGCATAGCCTAACATTTGTTCTCTTCTTTTTCCCTTGAGAAGTCTTCGCCCTTATAGCGTAAACCTTACTGCTTTGGCAATATTGTACCTCATTCAGTCATGGCAATAAAGCTACGTTTGAACTTGAAGGTTAAAAGGAGGAAACAAAAATAATGAACAATCAAATAAAGAGCCAGCTATTCTTTCAGTTGCTCTCCAATAAAACAATGCTATAAAATAAAAGCATGATTACATTAGCAAGTTGAGCAAAAGGGATTATTTAGTTACTAATCAGGAGTATTCAGCCAGTTCAACGTATCATGATGTCCTCTGTGGCTCTGATTGGAGCTCCTTAAAGTCCTCCAACATGATGGAAATGCAAAAATAAAGTACTCCTTTAAGTCAGTCATATTGAAATGAAGATTTCAACTTGTTTTCAATATGTTGGAAATGCTGTATTTCCATATAGTCCAACGATCTAAACGACTGTCAGCCTACCTGAGAAGAGCTGCTTGGTGGGGGCAGAGATCTGGGCCTTCTTGCTGATGCGGTAAGCATGGTCGGGGGTGCCGGAGCGGCGGGACGCGCAGAAGCCGGGGACTTTCTTCACGCCCTCAGGGAGAGAGGGGACCTGCAGAGCCCGCAACACATCCACTGGGTCTGAGGAAGAGAGAAATACTGTCATTAAATGTTGTTTTACATTTCAAAACGTAAAGCCTAAGTAATGTAACATCATTCAATTACATGCCTTCATCGATACAGGATCTAACTTTGACACCTTTCTCTGGCCATTAGCACTTTCTGCAGTTGTGGAGGGGACATACAGAATATACACATTGATTGAAAACACAATTGATGACTCATAAATCATTCAATATTGACTACCTTTTCTGCAAAAGCCTCAGAAGGCCCACCATCCAGTAAACCTCAACACCTTTAAATGTACTCCTATACTTTTGCATTGTTGAAGTCAGTTTCCTCGGTCATTGCAGCCATTATTTTGCAGCTGCAGAAGCCTAACTTTGCCCAAAGGATAAAAAAAAGTGAATCTTGCAAGTCATCTTAAATGTTAGCTCTAATGCGATATAGGAGCAGGTACAGGGGATGTCCACAATGGAAACCACTGTATATATGTATAACGTAAGAAAGGAAGCACTGTGTCAAAGTCAACTGGCCAGAGTCCAAGCCGCATACAGTTAAGCTCAGTTTAAGTCTGAGCGCAGACAGCTCCCTCTATTCTGCTCACTTTTATCAAGCAACAAGTGGCTGTTGACGTGATAGTGCTGAGTCAGGTGAATATTTGAGGACACACAAGCATCTCACATGACATACACAGAACGTGCACACACACACTCCAGGTATTCAGTGTACACTATCACATTCACAAGTACACTAATACACACACAGCCTCACATCCTGTCTCCACTCTCACACGCTGAGGTCTGTTTCTCCACCCTCAGTCTGCACCTCCATGGCTTTCTCACATTGCTCAAAGGCACTGCGTCAGTCTGTGTGTTTCAGTTTGAAATGTATGGCTGTAGTTTCTGAAATGTAGGGTTGTATTTCCTTTATGACCACCAGAGTCAAAGTCACAGGTACTAATTTAGCAGACATATATTTTTTTTAAAGTCCTCTTAAGTCTTTATTATTGTTTTGGATTGAATGAACTGATCATTTAAAACATAATATACATTTAGTTTGACATACTTGTCAGCACTTATTTCACCACAGGAGTTCAATCTTTAAAAACAATGGATGTCACATGCGTTGCGAACACTTTTGCTCAGTCTGGTTGTGTGTTGCTTTATACATTTCAGTATCACACTTTTTGTGATATTTGTTCAGAAATGGGTTGTTTGTGCTGCACATTTTTATGGTGTAACTTCTCCCAAATTGCTGAGCAGATGTACCCTGCTGTCAGGATGGAATGACAAATATGCATGACTTCAATTCTGCCAAGATTTCAAAATAGAATGCTTGCAAACTGTTAAAACTCAGAAAATCGAAATGTAATTAAAAGTCATCAAAGACAGTTAGAACATGTTGATGGGTCCCTATGGTTTGAAACATCACCCAGATATTTTCACGAACTCAGTTATCCTGCCTCCCTCTCGGCTAGCCTTCCTGTGTTTGAGGTGCTCCAGAGAGCGAACTCTGCTGTTGACAGCCAATGAAAGTCATTTACAGCCGGCCCTGCTATGGCCCTTCTCATAATAAACGTATGGTGGCAGTGATGCATTGGCTGTGTAAAAACTACAGCTCTAAAGAAAACATAACAACCAGGCCCTCCTGCGATGCGGCCTATGAAGTTACCGGTTTGCTTTCATTCAGCAGCCACTTTAATAAACTGTCATTTACAGGTATGGAAAAATCATATAAGTGCATATAAAACCATATAAATGACACAGGGAGCCCATTAGCACTTGGGCCACTGTTGTTACATACTTCATAATAACTACTTGTACATGAAATGCTGTAAAGTGCAAAGGTCAGCAGGACAGCAGGAGGCACAGCTGTCGTCAGAAACCAACATATAGAGCCATCAAAGACTCACAGCACTTTATAATAAAACAGAAACTAACATGCATGATTTTCTTTTATAAATCTGACAACAGGTAGGCAGAGATGGAAAATGAGGATGTTTTATATTGGGTTCTATTTTGAAGTTTTCTTTTGTTTGTCCTGAAACTCACACTGAGCCCATCAGTGGTGCTCGTGTTTAGGTGACACCCAGTTACCCACAGATGGTAATATGTATTCAGACAGAGCAAACGGTGTGTTCATATCACTCTCATGGTGTCTCGACCACACGCAATTAACGTCACTCGACACCAGAGGCAGAAAGAGGAAGAGGATGGGGAGAAAGAGATGGATGTATGAGCAAGCAATATGCAAGGAGGAAAGAAAGTGTGTGTTGGATTGAGTGGTGTTGTGAGGCTACACTAACCATCCTTAACAGACACATCCCTAATAACAGTAGATTTAGGCCGAAATTAGTAGTTATCAAAGGTAAAAAAAAGGGAGAATTGTTCAAGAGTTGTGCTTTTTCCCAGGCGTCAATGTCTAGTTAGTCCATCAAATATTATAATATTCAAAACAGGAATCTTTATAAAAGAACAGAAGAAAATAAATACACTTTTCATGTTTTTTCTGACTTTTTTTTTAGAGGGCACTGAATTTGTTTTCCACTTTTTTCAAAACTTCTGCATATCTTCACAGGAATGCTGGGAATGAGAAAGAGGTCGAAGGAGGAAAGGAGGGAGAGAGAGGTTCAGGCAAAGGTGCAGTGTGTGTGTGTGTGTGTGTGTGTGTGTGTGTGTGTGTGTGTGTGTGTGTGTGTGTGTGTGTGTGTGTGTGTGTTTTGGGGGAGGTCGGGGAGTGACAGTAGACAGCGTGGTTCTGTGATGGCAGGATACTGGATCAGATTGCAGCCCGAGCCCCACCAGTACACCCAGTACAATGTGCTGCTCTGTTCCCCGCTCACATCTGCAGCCGGGGCCCTTCCTGCCCGGAGGACCACAATCACGACAAAAACACACCCACAAAAATAACACGCGGGGCCACAGAGGTGCACACTCACACTGCCGGGGCAGGACAAACTGCAGCGACACACCTCACGAGATGAGGAGAGGAGAATATGAAACAAGGTAGAAAAACAGAAAGTCAGGGGGAACAAACTCTCTCTCTACTTTGTTTTTCACCCTCGGCCTGCTCCATCGGCCTCTCTTGCCTTAAGCACTCACAGATGGCTAAACTCTTTTGATGTAAACGCGGGACAATTACACTGCAGTCATTAAGGCAGGAAACACGGGAGGCAGGTGCTGTAGGCAGAGGTTACAGTAGCCGGTACAGTGATTCCCAGTGACAGCTGCTAAAATAAATTAAAAAAACATGTAAAGTACACGTGACACTGATTATATAACACTAATGCAGAGCCTTCATGACTTCTACCTGATGTTTTTGAGATTTAATTGAATTTGTTTTTATCTTGGAATAATCTTGTATAGACTTTTCTTTCTAAACATTTTCATTTCTTGTAGTGTAGTGCAAACAGCTAAACTAAACTACACCTTCAAAATTGAAAAAAGGGATTGTGAGATGAGATGTGCCGGCATATATACATTTGAAATCGTGTCAGTATATTTTGAAAGTTTGAAAAACTCTTTGCAGTATTTAAAAGCTCAAATCAATGCGTATGGTCAATATATAGCTCATATCTACAATTTACCAACATTTTAAGAAACTCAGAAACACCAGGGGTGACTTTTGTACATCGTGAATAAAGTAAAAATGTTCTTAGTGTTTGATTCTCTCATTGAGGTAGTGTGCAAACCACTGAAAAAAAAAATATAAATATAATCAAAAAATAATGATATGCCGTTGGTGTATAATGGTGCACTGTACTGCATGTATGTTTTCAACAGGTGTCTCAGGTCTGAAACAATCCAATCATTGTTACACTCTAACCCACTCAGAACCACACAGCCACAAGTGAGCAAACATGCAGACCACCAGCCTAACACAAGCTGATAGAAAACACATGTGATACCCAGGGTGGCAGTCACACTGCAGAAGGGCTCGTGCTGCTTAACACCTTTCGTTTGCATGATTGTAGTTTCCCTCTATCACCACTAGATGGAGCTAAAAGTGGTTGCAATCAAAGTCACACACTCACATGAGTGAGAGGTGCAAATGCTTACTGGATGAATGACTATAAAAGCAGAGGCTGTACATACTGTCAGTTCACAGGGTAAACAACTCTCACACACCTCTTCTGTGTGAATACAAACAGCTTGACACACACACACTGGACACACACTCAGCAATGAGAATAACTGGTCATTTCATTTCTCATTTAGACCACATGAAGCATTTAAAAAACACATTAAAGGTAGCATATAATTATGATATTCGATATATATGTAATAAATATATTATATATTCTTATTCCTTGAGCTTGAAAAATACACTCTTCTCTGATATATTAAAATACTGTGCAATTTTCTCTATGTTGAAACTTGAATAAATGACACACACATTCAGACCCATCACTCTAGACCTGTGTGAGGTGGCAGCTTTGTGATTTTCAGTTGACTTTTGAAGAAAGTCTGTATTTTCTGCCCTAGACTGTCTGCCATACGGACAATTTCAGTGTGCACGATGTGTAAAGATGTGTGTGCACGTATGCCCTTTCCTCTTTTGGTACAGCTGTGCCAAATACCAGACACACACTCCAGCTGACACGTTGATCCCTCACCTCTCACCTCTACACAACAAGCACATTGTTAGACACACAGAGCAAGAGGGACATGCAATATTGACCTGCGTATTAACACACACACAAACACACACAGATGCACAAATTCATCTGAACAAATTCATCTGAACATCAATTTTTGTGTCAATATTTGAGTCTCCTGGCATTTTGAAGAATAAACAAAGATGGCAGGATGTTGGGGGTTATATATTTCAGAAAGTTGAATTTATTTAAAACCTGAAAAGCGTAAACTAAGCACCACTTGTTCCTCACTCACCAGCTGTGTGCCCATCCTCCCAGCTGACCACGATTGCTAGGCGTACGAGCTGCTGCAGGTTGTAATTTTCAACATGGTGCTCTGTAGTTACGATTTATTTATAATGCCTCGTGTACACAGACAGAAAATCCATTATGAGTACCCATGCTAGTAAAAATGGGTTATTAGACTTCACATTATTTATAAGGATTAACATGAGGGTTAGCTTTGTCACTGTGGTGTTAATTATCATAGAAGTATCGCGTAATTTCAGTGTCTGGCTATCTGCTCTGAAAGAAAATCCAAACTATCTTGTATGATATATGAATTTATTGTAGGGTAATCCTGACCTATTCATTAGGAGATCCTGCCATCACAGGTGTTTTAGACCATTCCCATGTAAACCTGAAGGACAAGTATTTTAAGATATTTTATAAATCTAAAACTAACTGGGAAGTTACAGTCAGTCACATCATTCAAAAACAGCTTTTGCAGTCCAAACTGAAAATGAGCTGCAACGTATTTAAACAGAATAACTGATGGGGGTTTTTGATTTACGATGAGAAATACAATGTCTGCGTTGCCAAAAGTTTCACAAATGAAGTAACAGAATTGAAGATGTTGAAGTGAGCACCATATGGTGACAGCACCGATTTGTGCTGTGTAAAGGCCTCGTGCCCTGGGAAAAGCGAATGAGAAGAAGTTAAGAGAATTTCATTTCAGTGGAAAAACACCCAATTTGTAATAATTCTAACAACAACCTCCTCCATCACGCAGCAATCTGAAAAGCAGGTTACAGGTGTGCTTTCTTAAGGAACTGATAACTTAACTAACTTTAAGAAGTCTTGCTGGATGTCAGTGAGTTCAATCTCAGTGCGACACTAAACAAGTTGCTAATTCACCAAGTGTTCAAACACCAAATATACATTCAATCATCTATCATGAGATTCCTGGTTTTGCTTTTGTTTCTTGTGTGAGGTTTTTACATCTGCTTTAATCAGCGCTAATTGACCAGAATAAGGTTTATGAGTCACTTTAGTTCAGAGGCTGTGTATTTACTTCTATATTCCCTGGTGAGTCCTCTACTGTCCCCTGTGTTCCATGATGTGGTCTGTGCCAGTCTGTGCTGCGCTCATACTGCTGCTACGTGTATCATTCTGGGGGTGGTGTGGTTTCAGGGATGGAGGCCACAGTCTTAGTTTGGACCTGAGGGTGGATGCTGACACCACAAGGCTCTGCACGGGACCACAGGGTGTAAATGAGAAACCTGTCTTAATCCTATTCATGTGAGTGAGCTTTGACTGCAATGAGTTTACAAAACCTTACAGGAAAAGCATTATTCATTTGATTTTCTAAAGGAAAAGCATTATTTCACAGAGAAATAGTAACTTTATTTAGATTCAACTTATATGAAATGTTACTGTTGCCAATACAATGGATTTTAAACTGCCAAAAGTAGAGATTTTAAAAACATGAATACTGTACAGCATAACAGTTGAATGTAAATGTGCCAATGGACAGCAAGCAGTGCTAATGATTAAACATCATTTATAGTTAATAGCTTAAAACTAGTCAAATAAACTTTTCACAACATGTTTTATTGACCTTAACGATACTACTCGATGTCCATGCACAGATCTACTGGTTTAATCCTAACAGTTCATCAAACTAATATTTGACACAGTGTACGGCACAACCTATATGTTATCATTAAATAAAAGATCTAACTAGCACTGACAACATATTTTTGAATACATACATTTATCTCAGAGTCTAGTCGGATGTCAGACTTATAATAAAGACAAGAGTGAGAGCAGTGAGCCAGCATCCCATAATAATCACCATCGCTGTCTATAGCAACACCTTTTCAGACTGGAAATCCCCACATCACAGAGATTTACAGATGCTATATGGCTGGAGAAAAACAGGTCTGAGAAGATTGAAAGCAGAGTGATGTGTTGTGTGTGTGTGCATCTTACACTAATTATGAACCTAATGTTTTCCTAGATATTTAAATCCAATGTCTTACAACTATATTGTGTAATTTAAAAACCCCACAGGTATTTAATAACAGAAATCCTGCTATCCTTGTAATGTATATCAGTCTTTGTTCCAGCACTAACTCATTCACATGTCATATATTGCATGATTTAGTAAGGGCACTGTTCATGGTACACCCCCAAATCACCAGGGTGTCTCACTCCCCTCCTGCTAATGCATGCTGGGAAAGGCCACATTACTGTGAGCTTATTCAGAAAGAAATAGGTAATACAACTAAAGTATTGTATGTTACTTATATTATTAGTTAATTGGGAATTTATGGAGAAGGTCACTTCGAACAGTCCCACATGAGTTATGACATAGCACAAAGAGGTACATGCTTTACAGTGATCAATTACCTTTGTCTTCTATATATCTAGATATATATATATATATATATATATATATATCTAGATAATATAGACTGAAGAGTAATGCTTACGCCTTATCCCATTCTAGGAAAACAACTATCTTTCCCTAACATTTAAACTATTTTCAAATGGATAGACTGTATTAAGATCTGGTAGAGTTGTACGTTAACCTTACATGTAAAGGCACACAGCTAGTCCCTCCTACACTGGTGAAATAACAGTGACTAGGAATAGCATCCTATGCAGACAGCCTGTCATTATAAAGCTGGCACACTCTCCTGCCCTCCTTGTACATCTTCTGCTAGAACAGTATGCCTTGGAGGAAGGACACACACCCACCAACCACTAAATCATCACCTATGAAAATAAGGAAGAGCTATCTTCAACTCATTTGTTCCTTTAGGTCTGCAGTGCCAAAGTGGTTTTGTCTGAGAACGTTTTTTTTACGAGTTTCCAGTTTGAGGGGATGTCATGGTTTAGAACCGAGGCCTCAGACGTTTTTTATGTTTATCATCTTTGACTTATGTGTGTTTTAATTTTAACACCACAGTCTGGGTCTTATATGCAAATGATGTCATTTAGCTTTGGTGAAGGCCATTAAGAGACTGCGAGTGAGAGTGTACAGTCACAGTTGCCTAAAGAAAGGATACCTGAACCATTTAACAGTTTTAACAAGTGGCTCTAAAAAGGATTCTTTTGTGTGGAATTCAAACCAGCTTTCACACGAAGAAGTCTCTATTGTGAAAATAAAAGTACTCTTTCTAATTCATTTAAATTCATTGAAACCATCAGCTGTTTATAGTAGTTAACCTGAATTAGATTAATGACATGCTAACCAACTTTAAGACAAAACCATGCCATTTTCAGATGGTGGAGATTTTGCCCTGAACTCAGTGTCCCAGGCAGCCTGTTCTCCCTGGCGGAGGTCCACCTCCAACGTAGCCATACTACATTACATGGATAAATGTATGGTTGAGCTATGGCTGTGTTTTTTCTCAATCTTGGAAAAGGAGGCAGAATTATAATGCCAAATGAGAGTAAGTTCTGCCTGGGAGACTTAACTGATGGCAAAGAAGGCTATGCAAGATCTTTTTGCAACAGCTACATTTAATTTTGAAGGGGAAAATCAAATATAAAATAAATATGTACACAACATGATCAAACTGGACACTACCTTGGACAACAGGGTCTGTGCTAAAAGCAAGAGAAGAGTATTGACGTGAATCACCAGAGCCACAAGGGCCCATGGGAAAATGATGACAACGCAAAGGAAAAATAAAGAGGGCCAGACTGGGTCACATATGACCAACAGAAGCCTGACATACCACACACTTCCATACAGTAGGAATGAGCTGTCAAACACCTGCACCCCCGCCACACATAGACACTCTATTCAGCAGAGAGAACCAGAGCAGGGTTAAGTTATGTTTGGCCAACTGAGACAGACTGCCCTTTGAGGAGGGCTCAGCTTTGAAATGAGGCTGAGGAACATCCATGTCAAGACAATATTGCACTCTGATTTTATCCTCCTTTGAACAAAACTCTGCTTTCATGGCTTTTGGGGCCTTCTGCTCTCTGGGTGCTTCATGCATCCCTCCTCCTTTTCTCTAGTCCTCATTCTCCCAGCGAAAACAGAATAAACATGAAAGATCCTGACCGTTTTCTTCTCTAAATCAGTCTTTCACTGGCAGGGTGGGGCGCAGTTTACACTAACATCTGGGCTGCTGCACGCACCGCACTGCGCGCACAGGAACGCGCACACAGACGCACAGACGCAGTGGTTCAGCCCGTCTAGCCAATGCGCATGAACTATTGTGTATTTGTGTCACTCTGATATTATCACAAGGTCGGATGATTTAAAGTGTTTTTCTACAAGCAAACGAGCACAGCGCCTCTATAGGCATCCTTTAAGATGGGAAATACAACCTGCACAAGGTGTTGGACACAGACAGAGCCACATTCACATGTATGTGGCATACATTTCCACACCCAGAACTGGGGAAAACATCCATAGCTCACAGACGCTTATGCACAAACAGAACTGTACAAAGCGCACATAGACACGGAGACACTGGACGCTTTCACTCCCAAAGCTCTGTGACCGAGGTGCTCCGCCGCATAATAACCTATTCATAAAAAGCAAACATGTCTCAGACTTCCGCCTCCAAAATACACACGGGAGACGACGGGAAGGTGCAATCGCCTCTCGCAATCTGAAATTGGAAACGGGGCCAAAGAATACACTGGAGGGGGGCAATTTATGTTACAAAAGCCCCCTTGGTCCGTAAGCTGTCCCCGCAAGCTCTCCACAAGAGGAATAAAGAGCCATTGATCCATCTGTACTTCTCAAAACCTAAACGGTTAAACCTGACATCATGTTTCTATTCAAAATCTGGATGATGGGTATCAGCGAAAGCAGTCATCCGTTGCTTCTACTTAACCAGCTATTATCATATAACAAGTGTTAAAATCGTTCAGTTCCCCTTCTGTAAGATATTCAAAAGAGTCATAATTAATTAATAAAAGGTTAACAAAAACGTCATAATCAAACACGAAATGTTCACATATCTGTGGCTGCACCTATGAATGTACGAATGATCATTATTAAATAATCATTTACATGGTGTGGCATTGCGTTTTATAAGCCTCCTGTCAGATCTGAACTGATCTGGACTCAGGTGAATCAATGGATTCTCTGTGGTGAAAATAACTAAAGACAACTAGAGGTCCGTCAGGGAACTGCAGCACATACAGATCATTCCTTAAAGTCATACTCGGTATGACTCGAATACAAACAGAAAATGTTGTTCCACTAGGTAAGCGAACAACTCAACTTTCCATGGGCTTATTGAGCCATCCGACACACTTGGTGAAGAAATCCCTCCTCCCTGCAGCAGAGGCAGTGATGGATGGACTGGCGCACAGGCTGAGCTGGTAAACTCTGCCATCCTCACACAGTGCTGCTATGGACCCGTTTACACTCAGTTGCAAAACACATATTATTTCATTACGGGATATTCAATTCGACCAAACTTCTAATAATGCAACCGAAGCAGCTATGTGCACCGTCATATTCACAGTGTGGTGTAAAATGAGCGGTCATTTCAAAACTGAAAGGGATTCTTAGTAGTGAGTTTTTGGAAGATAAATAGGAAAAGTCAACAAATGACAGAAAAAGCACCTGGATACCCAAATAAATCAGCTGAGGGCACAATCGATGACACCTGTCAGCAAGCTCTGGGCACGCAGAAAGGGGAGACGCCCGAGGAAATGATTTCCAAATAAAAAACTTAATTCAAACCATAATTATGCACTTACGTTTTCCTACAGAGAAACGCAATTAACATGCTTTTATAACGACCCTACTCCGTCACCATTCCCTAAAAGAAAAGCTTAATTTGCAATAGCAACATATTTTCATATAATTATTTTTTTTCGTTTGTTTTAATGGGATAGACGCAGTGCCCATTGGCCCATTATTGGACTCTTAGATGTCCCTCGCATCACTTATTCTTATGTCTCAACTAATTTCACTCAATTCCCAAAACGTCGTTAGCATGGTCCACTCATAAAAACCTTTATGAACCTGTGAAGAAAACAAGTCACACTTCTTTAGGAAGTTGATTCAGTGCCAACATGAAAAAGAAATAAACTTCTTAACATGCAAGTACATGCAACATATATCTGAAATACTGTGGGCCATTGCTTCTGGGCCAATGTTTACCACAGATCTCGGAAAAAATCTAAAGAAACAGCTCAGGTGCGCAAATAGCCAATAATGGATGAGGTATTACGCAAGGTAAATCCAAGTAGACAGTGAACAATGACAAGGTTTGGAACGTTAAACAACATTATAAGTCGCCAAATAATTTAAGCAAGTCTTTAAGAACACATTATAAACATCTTTCTAATAGAAACTGTCTTACCTGCACGAGCCACGGTCGTTTGGCATACGACGAGCACCACGGTTACCAAGGCAAAGGATGAGAAGTCCATGCGCCATGGTCTCCGTTTCTTCCGGAAGGGACAATCTCCAGTATCCATAGTGTTGCAGTAGTTTGCCGGCTTGGTTGAGCTGTAAATGTAGGATATGGTGGAAGTTATCCTCTCACAGAAAGCCAGCCGACGAGAGGGACCCGACTGAACCTTCTGCCAGGCGACAGACAAAAAGGCACGCCTCTGGAGACGTCGCTGCCTCTCTCCCGGAGACTTTCCTTAATGAGTTACTTATGTCTGACTATCTAAATGCACGAAACCTAAACACTAAATGGGGTTTGGGGTGAAAATATATTTTATTTTTTAACGTGTAACCCCTTAGTGCTAAAGCCCCATTGAGTCAGACTGGGTACGAGTATCCAAAGTGGAGAGAGCAGCAGAGAGAGACCTGGAATCACGCTCTCTCTCCCCTTCTCTCTCTTTTCCTTCTTTACTTACACACTTACTCTCACGAAGAGTGAGAACGTGTGTGTGTATGTGTGTGTGTGTGGAGAGAGAGTGAATGGCAAAGGAGGAGAGGGAGAGAAAGGGCGTGCGCAATTTTGCATTCGGCGTACGTACGTATACGTGCACGGAGGAGCTTCTGAGTGTGAACTGAACGTTTTTAATGATAGGCCTATGCAAATACTTCAACCCCACACTAACAACAATTGCGTCCTTCTTTTAAACTGTGAGTTGGTGGTTTAATGGCAATCATTGGATGTGCAGCAGTCAGTCATAACGCTTCTCTCTGTCTAAATAATCCGAATTCACAAAAAACGGCTTGTAGAACAAAAAATATTTACCTTTTATATTTCCTTCTTTTGTTTCTTTATAAGTATCTGTGGCATGAAAAGGACGGTTTTATAAACCATGAAGGGGAGTTCGGGTAGAAAGACAGGATCGCTCACCTCGCTGAAACAGCAGAGAAGAGTGAGAGTCCGGCCAGCCAATCAGGCGTCTGTCCGCTCTTCTCGCCACGCCCCTTTCATATAATCTGAGAAGCTCTCATCTCGTCCTGATTGGTCAGTCCCACGTGGCCTTGTTTTGCAGCATCAGCTCAGGTGTGTGTGTGTGTGTGTGTGTGTGTGTGTGTGTGTGTGTGTGTGTGTGTGTGTGTGTGTGTGTGTGTGTGTGTGTGTGTGTGTGAGAGAGAGAGAGAGAGAGAGATATATGAAAGGCTCAAGAAAAACAGACATGAGTAAAGAGTAATTTGTAAATCAGTGTGTAGTGTGTAATCAACGTTTGCCTGCCAACCCCAAGTCAGCTTCTATCAATCATGTCTCTCCTATATTTATTCTTTTTACATTTAGTAGACATACTGGAATGATTTGTTAAAAAAGTCGAGTTAAGTCAAAAGCAGATGGAAACATGGCACCTTACTGATTGTTTTATGCATGTATATTTAAAAGCAACCCACACATATACTGTCTGGTAAAAAAGCTGAATGATTTCACAACAGTTGAGCTTGGTGTTTTTTTAGCAAACACTGTAAATGGAGAGCTGTGCTTAAATACTAATGTAGTTCTTGTTTAAAGGATGGAGACTGGAAGTTGGATTGACTAAAAATGAACTAAGATGAACTAAGCCAAAGTTAAAAATGTTGGGGGATCCGTTGGCAGAAATGGAATATAATATGGATGATAATGTTTTTGTCAGTGTACAATCACCGGACACTAGGAATTGTTGTGTTTTTAGTAGTTTAGAATGACCACTATACGGCAGGGTCCTCTTAAAAGAGTCATGTTTCTACAGTAGCCCAAAATAAACAAACCAAACTCTACAGAAAATTATCTGGCATCTTTCTTGGCTAGGATATACCGGACCCAACAATAGCTGAACATTAGAAGCTATACAAAAGCAGTATTTACTGTCATATTATTGTACAGGATTATGAGTTTATTGCAATATGTTCCTATTGCACTGTATGAAACATGCTTTTGTCAGTAAGAGATAACCTGAAGGTGAACAAACAATATGAACAACACATTTATGACAAGTAAGGTTTCATTTTCAATTTCAAGCCCCTGATTCTTCTTGCCACTGAGAAGATATCAAACCACTGTCACATAAACTTCAAACCTCCTTTAGAAGAGACATTCCTTTCATAATTTCAAAGCCACTTTCATATCCCTACCTGTCATAAACACTCAATAGCATCTCCTATATTTCAAAGCTTTCCCCTGGGCCCAGCCGTCTGCCTTCTAAATGTTTCTATAGTCACAAAGCCCATAGTTAGTCACTTTCTTTGAATGCAGACTCCACATGCAGAGAGTAGTAATTAACCATAATTATCCCCTGATGTTCTATAGACTCGACTCTTTCTGCCACCCTCCATTCCCCCTATTTCTGTCTGAGTCTCTGAGGGGAAAGGGAGATGAATTGTTTGCATTCTGTGGTATTTACATGATGAGTATCATTCATTCTTAGTGCTGGCTGAGTAGCAATAGAAACTGTGAAGGAACTATTACCTTACATTATATACAAATATAATATATTCTGATGAGATTACAGACAGAGACTTGTTCTGTAGCTATTTTACATAACATAGAAAAGATATCCCTAAAGATTTTGAAGGGCCGAAAATATATTTCCTATTTACCTAGCCTTATGTGGCTTGCATATGATTTGAACAAAACAGACTTGCAATATGATAAGCTAAACATATTATGTGTGTCCAATTAATTCATCTTATTTTCATATAATTTATATAGATCAAATGACATGATGCAACAGACTGGTTGCTCCACTTAAAACTTGTAGAATTGTTCTTTACATTTACATTGGAGTTATTCAATCAAAGTCTAATCTACATTGACCCTCAGCGATAAAGACTTTAGTGGCTTTGCAGCAACAGCATTCTTATGAGACACTCAGCTGTGACACGGCACCTCTTCAACACCAGGTATAAGGTTAGATACATAATTGAAGTACTCACATTTGAAAGGTCGAAGTAGTGTTTTATGAATGCAAACTGTTCTTTAACACTAAGAGTATTGATGTTTGAATTGCTTTACTATTATGAAATCAGTGTGCTATTTTAGAAGTGTGTCTTCCAAGCTTAATCGTTTTTTTGAATGCATCATCAGTGTCAGGCCAAAACAGAAGTCCAATAATGTATTCGGGTAACTCCTTCTGAATACTCTGCTGCTGCAAGAGACCTGATAGGAAAGAAATCGAAACAGGACCTCACTTGGAGTTGACAAGGTAGCAGACTAAACATAAACATGCTCCAAGTAGACATTAAAATGTAAACATTTGTGTCACTGTAGCATTACTGTGGCAGTCGTTGAGTGTTACAGTGACAGGGAACATCTGGTAGTAAGACATTAACTAAGCATCATCAGTGGCTTTAACACTATAACCCAGAGATGGAGTACTCGAGTCCTGGGGTGTTTCTCAATCGCGAGGATGCTGGCTTGGTAGTCGCGTACTTCCAAGTCACTTCCTTCAGAAACGAAGCAAGTATACTTCCAAGCCACGGCTTCGGAAAACGAAGAAGAATGGAACAGGCTAACAAGTGTGCCACTCTCTCTAACGGTTTCAAACTGTACCGAAAATAAATACCTCACGATGTCTATCTAATTATGAACTTGCTTTACTTTCACGGAACACATTTTTGGTGATAACAAATGTAACAAAGTAACATATTTACCAACACATGTTCTACACCACTACATACTTACATTTAAATGTGTGCTGCGTCGGTTCAGCCATTCTCCGCAAGGGTTTTTGAAATTGGTCCGTGCGCAAAGCATTGTGGGGATTTTAAGGACGCGAAGTCTACCCATGTGCAGCCTCGAAATTTCCCCCAAACCAAGGACGCGGCCTCGGTGGAATTCCAAGTATGCTGGAGATTGGAACAGTCCTTCGGCGGCACTCGATGACGTAGCATCCTTGAAATATTGGCTTGGAAGCCAAAATCCTCGCGATTGAGAAACGGCCCTGGACTCGGACTCGAGTGCCGATTTTCGGGACTCGGACTTGGACTTGTGAATTCTCGCGCACGATGACTCGGACTCGTGAATTCTCGCGTACGCTGACTTGGACTCCGACTCGGACTCGTGCATTCCCCCCCCCCCCCACGATGACTCAGACTCGATTTGTACATTGACGCTCCGACTTGGACTCGGACTCGAGCAAGTTTTCTCTGGAGTCTGATATCCTCTATCCTGGCATGTGCACCTGTGAGGCGAGTTCACGTACTGGGCCCCACTATTCCATTCTAAAGATGTCTAGAGACACACCCCGCATCCTGCTGTATGCTTTCACACATTCTGCTTCCACATTGGACAATATTGAAGCGAAGGCAACACATTACTCTAAGGATCGAGTTCAGACATATAGGCTGACTTGAACACTATCATCAGAGTAACGTGATCTAATCAATAAATAAAGATTCAGCCGATAACACGAAAGCACATGCTTTACTTAACATGCAGAATTACGTCATTTTGCATGCTAAGTAGCAATGTGCTTTCTGGGTCAATCTTTATCAGTAAACCGATTTAACCGGTAAAAGTTCCTTCAAAATAAGAGTCCCGATCTTATTACTATCAAAATAAAAGTGCAAAACGAAAACTTTACCATAGGAAAATATTGGCATACAAATATAATCACTTCCCTAAAAGGTAACTCATTTTAAATATAGTTAGACATATTAAAGATAATTTACAATAATAATATTAATATTAGTAATAAGCTTTATATTTGTATAGCACCTATTACAAGAATTGTAGCCAAACTTGCTTCACAGCAGTAGATTAGCAATAGACAGATTAGTATAACATGACAGGATAAAAGCAATGTAGAGGAGCAGCTACATTTCAACACATATATCCACGAAGATTAATACATGAAGACTTGTGACTCGGACTTGACTTGGACTCTTCTTAGGTGACTCGGACTTGGACTCGGACTCGAACACAGGTAATGATGACTTGGACTCGACTCGGACTCTCCTTGGGTGACTCGGACTTGGACTCGGACTCGACTACGACTCTCCCTTGGTGACTCGGACTTGGACTCGGACTCGAAGAGTGGTGACTCGAGAGTGACTTGGACTCGTGAATTGGTGACTTGACTACAACACTGCTATAACCTATTATGTGAGAATGAAGGGACACAAATAGTAAAACCAGGTGGATAAAGTATATGTAAATGTAAATGAACAAGTAGACTGAAAGGCTAGATACAGTAGCTTTTATTAATTGGATTTAACAGATTCAGACCTGTAATTAAATGTTGTCATCAGAAGTAAAAAAAACAAACGTTCGTTTTACTCAATACAACAGTTGAATCATATTTTGGTCAGAAATGTCATTATTAAGAGTCTACTCTAAGGTTTGCCTAAAATTGGGTGTCTAATTTAACGATTTCATTATTTTTACGAGTGGCAAGTTTTATTTTCTACATTCAGTTTTGCAGGCGTTGATAAGAATTGGTGAAACATTTGTATTTTTTGTAAAGGGTTAAATGTAAGGATATCAGCTTGATGTCCTGCCACAGACAGCATTATATTGTACATTGGTTGAAATACGGTGCTATATTTACCATAAACCCAGAGACAGACCCTCTCCAGGTTTCTGCAGGCGCTGCCTTCTTTTCTTTGTATATGTTGTGGGATTATTTTTGGACCAATAGGCTCACAAACTGCCTGACTCCACCATCTCTTTACCCAAAATAAATGTCCTCTCCATACTAAACTCCAGAGAATCAGAAAAGGGACATGCTTAAAGTACCATAGCCATGTTTTACCTCTGTTTAGCGGTAATGTGCGGCCTATGAGTTTGCATTCAATGCTGCCAAAAGAAGAAAATTGTATAGTACTTTCTCATGAGGAACTATATGGGTGAGCTTTGATCCACTAGAATGAGAAGGAGCGGCTGTTGTGTGATCATTATCGAAAACCATCAACTAAGCTGCTGCATATAGCAATTATCAGGAATTGTAAGGAACATAGGGCAGTTTCTACGCCTATATATAACTATATGCAAGCCCTAAGGAATATATAGAATCTCGTTCTCAGATGTAAAAAAAAACTATTTCTTTGATGGGAAGTTAAAATAATGAAAAAAGGATAGGGGTCACAGAGCAGCAGGAATGCTAAAAATATCAGAAATCTGAGAGTAACGAACCAAATGAATGAGCATTTAATGCAATCAAATGTAGAATCAACAATGTTAAACTCAGAAGTTGTCATTTATTGTACAGGGTTCATACATGTTTTCACCAATGATTTTCAATGACATTTACCTAATTTTCCATGACCAAAATAATTACTCTCTCAGCGGTACCACTGAAAATGGTTTATTTGAACATGGAACAGGAAAATAAGGTCTGCATATGAAACATGTTGTGCCTATCTAAAATCCTGGCGGAGGGCCGAGAACACGCTAAAGCAACTAAAATCTCTCACCAGCAAAATACCTCGTCAGTTAAATGCCATTTTACGTTTCATTACTATACGATACAGTATTTATTATCGTTATAGTATTACTATTTCGGCGATTAGATAAAATATAAATTATATTTGATGCAACTTTAGTTACATTTCCAAGACTTTTCCAGGGCCTGGAATCAGCATATTGAATTTCCATGACTTCTCCAGGTTTCTAATGACCGTAAGAACCCTGATTGTACCTGAATGCCTAGTTAGGAGCCATGTTCCTCCTTCTGTAAACACAGTAGCTTCACTACACTGTTATTTTCACTTTCTGTAATAAATCAGAAAGTCCAGGAAATGCTCTCTCACTGTGGCATCTCTGGGTTTTTTTATTTTTGCTTTCTTGACACAGTGGATCGAGTGTTTTTTGGAAAACACAACTGTTTGGTTCTGGCCTCCTAGTGCTCTGACAGCAAATGCCACATGTTGTAAAAATAGACACCCCAAGAGACATCTGCGGTGTGTGTTTGTGCTAAACTTTGCATGTGTGTGTGCACGCACATCTTTAATTTATTATACCTAGAATGAATATTTGCATTTATGAAAAAGCACTTTGTGTTTTCTCTTATGCATTAATCATGCAATATAAATACGTTTTTTATTATCACTGAAGATGGGAATAGTTCCACCAAAACAATAATGAGCAGGTGTTTTGCTCCAAAGAGTTTTATATGTGGGATATTCAATAGGAAGTTTAAGCGTCTAATTCAAATGTATACATCATTAAACGTCATGTGGGTGTAAAAAAACCTCTATGTGACTTTATTGGCTATATATAACTATAACCACTGAATCGACAGTTTCAAAGATTGCCTACCTTTCATATAACATTTGGAATGGCTTTGTCCAAGGTGTCTTTTTTGTCTTTCCATTTTTGCCCATAAGTCCTTTAATTGGGATAAAAAAGCTCCATGGATTTCACAAGGAAAATAATCAGATGATAACATTTAAATATGGTCATGCTTCTGTGTTGTTATTCAATGGTTGTATATGTAATAAAAAAAATAGGATTATTAATGAATGTATAGGTATTTTACTCTTGCTTTGATCTCTCTACAAAACTGTGCCATCTTTACAATCATCCACTCTTGCTTACTCTGACATCCAAACTAAGACTCTGTGTTTTTGTTTCTTAAGAGGTTCACAACAGGTGCTTTAGCAGGTGCCTACTTGTTCTCCCTCTGATCCTGTGGCTTGCTTCCATTTCCTTTGGCGTGCTGTGCATCCTCGAAGGTGACAGGACTAAACGTTGGGAGAGCAAGCTGGAAAAAATATAAAAACACAGACAGCAGGAACCAAGTAGTAATTCCAAGACCCTCATTCATGCTCTAACTGGCGCATCATATTTATTTGCAGAAAGATAATACTGGGGTTGGGTTCAAATAGTTATTTAATTCCAAAAATTACTTTTCCTTTTTGCACTGCAGTCGCGTAGTGCTAAAAGTAGTGTCATGTAGTATGACCTATCATGAGTCCTGCATCCACAGACATTCAGTCACCTACAAATACTGCCTGAGTGACGTCAAATTCTATCTAGTCTTGTAACATACCTTTGACGGCACGAGGGATAGTTTCTTCAGATCCTGAAGTCATTCTCATTTTCCAAGTAAAATAAGCACCACAAGGAGGAATTAGTTTGTGTATATATTCACAAGTAGACTTTTGATTTGGTACTTAAAATATATACACTGCCATAGAGTCACAATATTACAGTAGCTGGATTACTATGGAGTGCCAAAGTCCCTCCCCTTCCGGGGGAGCTCCATGGGACCTTATTTCGGAAAAAGTATGTATTGAAGTCAATGGAGAGAGAAAGATTATCTTTCGATCCCGTTTGAATTGTGCCACGAATTACACATAGAAGTTTGTCAATTTAAAAGATAATTTTGCAAGTCTAAAAATGTGTCATAAAACTGTGAAGTAACACTTTTTTTGTGTGAAACCGCTCAATGACCTACATCTCCCGTCTCGCACCACACACCAAGACGGCCGTCACGTTGGCACATTTCACTTCTTTCTTTCAGAATGAGGCGGAAAGTATTAAAAGAGGTGAAAATCACTCCAAGTCTGCGCATGTTGAGAGCTGTACATACACAAAAGGGGAGTTAGTCGGTTCCGTAAGAGCCAGCATGCGGGACTGGGATTCTGGGATTTGTAGTCTTTCTAGTTGCATATTTTTCATAGTCTTATATTTCAACAGTTTTACGACAAACTGTGACTTTTTTGACATGGAAATGATTTTTTTAAGATTGACAAACATCATATGTGTAATTCGTGGCACAATTAAAAAGGAATCGAAAGATACGTTTTTTTCTCTCCATTGACTTCAATACATCATTTTTCCGAAATAAGGTCCCATGGGTCGGAAGTAGAGGGGCGGGACTTCGCCACTCTATGGTGATTATTACTTTTCTGTAAAAGCATTTGAAATGGATGTACTAAGCTTTTAAATCTTGTCTAGCACAGTTATAGTTTCCAATATGTTTCATCCACAGATCCCACACCCTTAACCAAATACGGCACAAAGCGAACCCTGCCCTAGCAACAGTGTAATCCTCACATCTGCTGAGCATCCACATTATGAAGGTACCACAAATTCCAAAGTACAGGAATTGAATGTATGCCCCCACCAACAGCATGACTTCAACATCCTCAAACAGACTCAAGGCACATCCCAGTGACCACTTTACCAAGAGGTGAAGGTGTTGAGATGTTACGACGAGGCGAAATATCCTGACATGAGAAGACAGGTGCAAAAAACTGTGCTACAGGTCAACGTGAACCCTTTAATTACACCATTAAGGCTCAATGTCAGCCATATTTGAGTTAATAAAGCTTTATAATTAGCTTGGATGTAATTTGAGGGTTATAAGAACCCCAGGACCACAAGGTTTCCCTGAGGGATGCTCCATCAGCAGGGCCACCCGGCAAACTGATTCCCCACACTGCATCCAGTCCAATGGTATCTCAAAGGGCAGCAATGTTAAAGAGGGGGGGGGGGGTTCAGCTGATAAAGCCACCTGGTGGGGGAACATCTGGGTAGATGCAAGCATGGAGTATTTAAGGACGCCGAGAGAAGGGCGTAGAAGAAGCATAGCAAGAGATGGCATAGCTCTCGGAGACGGACTCAGCGAGTGCCTGTGGGCAGCTCTCTGGGTGCGCTATTTCCAAAAGGAGAACCTTGTAATTACAATAAAGCGGCCATATTATATTGCTGACTTCCTTGAAAAGTCTGTATTTTACTGGGCAGGGCTGCAAATGCACACACACCCTGCTAGCCACAACACACTGAAATAGATCAGAGCAGGGGCTCGGCTGGGAGGAAACGGAGAAAGGGAGTGGGCTTATACTCTCCAACAGTTGGGTCAAAGACTGTGTGTGCACATGTGTGGGGGGAATACACACTCTGCTTGGCCTCCTGGTGAAGCTGCTGGAGGTGAGCGGAGCCAGGTAAAGAAGGGAATTTAGAAAGAGAATGGCTCAGTGATTTTGAATCTGGCCACCGAACACACCCAGCTAACCACATACCTCGAAATAGGCCGGAGGAGGAGGAGGAGGGGGGAGGACAAGGGGTGACTAAGGGGCAACGTGAGGGAGGGGGAGGCTTAGCAAGGGTGCACCTAAGTGGGTGTGTTTTTCTCTGTGGGGTGAGCTCTGAACTTTGCATGCCAACTGATTTAAAAACAATGTGTGTTTGTGCGAGAGTCTATATATGAGCACACATTATATCTTCACAAAACGTACCAGTCTTTTTGAACAAAGTTAGAACAAAACGCAAAGTGCTATTTTACATTCTCAGCATTTTTCTTGTGTACATTTAATTAGTGGATTTCAACTCGTAGCAATTCTTTTTCTGGAGAGTTTGAAAACAGCTTCCTTTCCCTTTGTTGTTAAATATAGCAATGAGGGATTTGCACAATTGAGCACAATTACTCACTGTTAAAAGGTCGTTTGCCCAGATGGCTATAATTGTTGTACTAATAAAAGGCAATTTGAATGACTGGTGAAGGGGCATGAACAGAAGAGAAGCTATACTGAGCCACAATGTCAACATAATGGAACGTATATGGAGCAAGGATCATTTATACTATATTTATGTGTTCAAAACATACATTCGCTATACTTAAAGCAGGAACGCTCATATGAGAAGAGTGCCTACAAGTACTGGCAATTCATTTTGTTTAAATCATAAATGGCGATAAATATCATTTAGGCATGATATGACCACATCTGGATCTGTATTTAAATACCAAAATCCACAAAATGAAACCAAAGATATGATTTGAGGTTTGAAGAAACGGCTGCCTGGGAGGGGTCGTTCGGGCCGTGGAAAGGTACAGGCAGGAAAAATCACAGGAATGAATAGAGAGAGAGGGGATGGGAGGGGGGGAAGGATGGGTGGGTGGGCAGAGAACTGGTGGTGGTGGTGGGGGGCACAGAGGCATGCAGAGGGTGAGAGGGAATGAATGAGGGCCATTGATAAAGAAGGGGCGAGAGGACGGGGGTGAGGGGAGGGAGAAAGAGAGAGCAAAAGGGAGGGATCAAACGGTATTTACACATGGAGATTCCTGAAAAAGGGGGGGGAAAGGTGGATGGGTGGATGGACAGAAGAATCGTTACTGACCTACTGACTTTAACCTAGGGTGTGACTTTGGAGTCTTTAATACAGCCACATACTTGTATCCTAAATGTCGCAGCTTTTTCCACAAATGAAGTCACCTGAACAGCTGTCCCTGCACACAGTGGGCTACAGTAAGTTCACAGCAGACTTCCCTCAGAAGGACTGAGCAAAGGTCACCTCAGTTTAAATGAAGTTCACATGAACAACGCCTTTTCTGTGTTGGTTATATTGTTCAAAGACTATATTAGATTACATTAATGTGGTTTTCTCTTCCTTATATGGGTCAAGACTGTTTTGATGACACACCTGGAACATGGGGGCAGATACAAATATTCCATCCATTCATGGGCGGCATCAGCTGAAATGATGGCTGTGATAAAACAGTTTTTCCCCCCTACACCTGTGCTATTATATCTATTAAATGGGGATGGCAGTTGCGATAAGAAATCTTAAAAACTGAAAATGTATCTTGTTCCAGTTTTTATCTAATTTATTTTCTACTAAAATAAGTCATTCGAGTCATATTAACTAATTTAAAAGTATCATATGAAACATTTCCACATTCAAATGTAAAAAATAATAAGAAATATAGATGTTAGATCATTTGTTTGAGTTATGTTATAAGATTATCCCAAATGTTACCAACCATTTTAAACCTAGAGAAATTCAAAGCTTTAATCAGGATAATGGTTTGTTTCATCAGGACTCCCGCGACTTATCCACATGGAGTCAGGGAGTCAGAGTCAGTGAGTCAGTGAGTCAGTGATTCAGTGATTCAGTGAGTCAGTGTTGTGGTTTGACTGTCAGAAGCTGACATAAATGGACTTTCTATCTAGTCGGGAAAGTTAAAGCCTATCCAGAATCCTAAGTGGAAGGCCACTTTTAAAAATCCTTAAGCACGAAAATGCAACTTTTAAAAGAATAACACATATTGTGGAAGTCAGCGTATGTCCTGCCTTTGCTAAAAGGAGGGAAGGCCACCTTATTAAATAACTATAGGCCAATCTCTAAGTTGTCAGTTCTGGCTAAGGTTCTTGAACGCTTAGTGAGTGAGCAGGTAAAGGTGTTTTTATGTACAGTACAAATGACATCCTGTCTAATCATCAGTCAGGCTTCAGAAAGCAACATAGCACCATCACTGCCACAATGAAAGTGGTGAATGATGTGGCGAGTATTTTAGATAATAAGCAGAGTTGTGCAGCTCTATTTATTGACCTGTCCAAAGCGTTTGACACCGTCGATCATCGCATTTTGAAGCAGAGGCTAGTCAGTATAGGCATATCCAGCCATGCAGTGGGGTGGTTTGTGAACTACCTCTCTGAAAGGTCCCAATGTGTTCATTTTGATGGGCTGTCTTCTGAGTGGTTAAACTTTACTAATGGTGTTCCTCAAGGTTCTGTTTTAGGTCCACTTTTATTCTCCATCTACATCAATAGTTTAGGTGAAAATGTCGATGGAGCAACCTTACATTTTTATGTGGACGATACCGTTATGTACTGTGCAGGTCCCTCCATCAAGGAGGAATTGCAAGCTGTATTCAACATTATTCAGACTCAGCTCTCTGAACTAAAGCTTCTTTTAAATGTTGAGAAAACCAAGGTAATGCTCTTTTCTAAAGCTAAAAAGACACCAGAGCCTGTTTTAGATATTGTATCTACGCAAGGAATACAACTTGAAGTGGTTACCTGTTACAAATACCTAGGTATCTGGCTTGATGATTGTCTCACTTTTAAACTTCATGTCAAAAACCTGCTTAAAAAGCTGAGGGTTAGGCTAGGTTTCTTCTACAGGAACAAGTCCTGTTTCTCGCTTGAGGCCAGGAAAAGGCTAGTCACTGTGACCTTTTTACCTGTGCTGGACTATGGTGATTTGATGTATATGAATGCACCTGCCAATTGCCTGGTCAAGTTAGATGCTGCGTATCACAGTGCACTAAGATTTGTGACAAACTGTAAATCATTAACCCATCACTGTACCCTGTATGCAAGGGCTGGTTTGCTTTCACTAACTGTACGGAGGCTCAGTCACTGGTACATTTTTATATACAAAGCCATGTTAGGGAAACTTCCATCTTATATCTGCTCCCTGATCTCAGGGAAAATTGTAAGTGGCTACTGCCTGAGATCAAATGCTGTGGTTTTATTAAATGTGCCAACTGCTAGGACTGTCTTAGGGAAGACAGCTTTTAGATGCGCAGCTCCACTGTCTTGGAATAGTCTGCAAATTAAATGGAAACTGAGCAATCTGGTGCCACTAAATGTTTTTAAAGCTCGGTTGGATGCTACTCAATCGGAAGCTGTTGGTACCTGTTCATGTGGATAGTCATGTAAATTGTAATCCCTGTAATGATGCTGTATGATGTCCTTTTTGTTGTTCTGTTTATGTTTTTATGTTTCATGTGGAACCTACTTGAGCAGGTCTCCCTTGGAAAAGAGATCAATGATCTCAATGGGATACACCTGTATAAATAAAGGTTTGAAATGAAATGAACATAACTGGCTGACTAGATGTCAGAATGTCTTAAGATTGCTGCATTATCATACAACATGATGTTAGTTCACACATTTATTTTCTGATTCATTGGATGTGGTTGTCAGTATACATCAACTTCATCTTGGAGAGACACTGCTCCATCACAGAACATATCCTAACAGTCAGGCACTTCAATCCACCACACATGCTCATGTTTAAAGTGTGTAAGTAAAATGAGAGGTATTTTTAGGAAGAGAAGGTTCTGACTGAGAACCAGTGTGTGTTGTGCGTTCATTGTAAGGGATGAAAGAGGAGAAGCAGCAGGTATGTGAAGCATTAAAAGCATTCACTTGGTGAAACAGTGAAGGGACAGAGGGCAGTGAAGCCTGGCTGTGACCCAGACTAGTCAGCTGGACACTGTAAGGTCGAGGCGGAGGTCAGCTGGGTCCTTTTGCCGATAGAGTGATACCGTGCTATACCTGACCATTACAAAGAAGTGTGGAGGAAACAGAGCAGCCGCCACTACCTTTTTCACACCATGCTGCCCAACTGGTAGCAGTACTGCTTCTGTCTGTCCACTGTGAGGGATATATCAACAGTACAGAGGCAAGACATAGAATAACTAGAGCATTATGCTTTGGGGTTGTGGAAGCCACAGCAGCATGCAGTGTAATAAGGTAATAGCAGTGCAAAATAAAGAACTGTCGGGTTATAATGTTTGTGCTGATGTTAGAAGATTATCTGATACAAGCGTGACTTCAGACAGCGCTCAGTCAGAAGCAACACATACTTACAATTACTCAAATACACACAGGATTGAAATGTTGTGCTATAAAACTATATTCTGTGTTATACTTGGTATGATGTAACATTGTTGGGGGGCATAGTTTGAGTTGATCTACCACAGCGTTACTTCTGTATCTGTGGGATGAGTAAATAAAATATCATAAGCTTGGAAATAGATACAAAATAAATACGATATATCTACTCCTGTTTTAATATATGTACCTTTTTATACACATTTGAAGTGTGTATACATGTACACTTTCAATGATATCAAATCTTATCCTGTAATACATCAAGCAAACAGCTGCTCAAGAGCTTAACCGCCATAATTAATTAATTAATAACATTGCAGCTATATGCTCTCATGTGTGTTCTAACAGTGGAAACCAACCCCATTTCATTAAACACTTTACAATAAGACTACCCTTATAAAGGATTCATAAAGGGTTTATAATTAGGTTGTAAACGCTTTATTAATCATTAAGAACCATTTATAAACCAGTTCTAACATAGTTTTCATGCATCAACATAGGCTCACTATTTGGCAAGATGACTAAGCCTTACATTGGCTACTTAGCGAGAATCAACTCAGTGAACAACAGATACCAAGGATGCTGGCTGATGAAGAAGACAAAGCTAAGAAGCCAATATAAGACTTAGCAGTACAGATACATTTGGGCTCACTATTTGGCAAGCAACCGGTCACAGTTGCCCTGTTTTAATGTCTTATAAAAGCTTATTAATGATTTATAAAGTGTTCACAACATAATTAATAAATGAATTACAAACTATTCGTAAACCCTTTATAAGGGTAGTCTTATTGTAAAGTGGTACCGTTGATTTTGTCATGTGACACTTTTGGGTGTGCAATGAAAAATTATCATATACTCTTAAAAATGCTTTTATGTATATGATGTTTTTATTAAAATACTGTGTAGAACTTTGTGTTCGCGTCCTGTTATCAACTCTCTAAAGAAAGATGTAATGGGAATAAGGTGAACTCCTTTTTAAAGGCGTAGACTCATGCCTCCACAGATGAGTAGAGGCTCAGCTCCACTCTCACACTGACAGAGGGACTCCTCAGCCGGCCGAGGTCAATAAGGAATGCACCAGGGGAGAGGGAGGGAATGTACCACAGGGGTGTTGAGGAAGGGGGTGGGGTGGCAGCGGAGGAAACACAGAGGGGGGAAACAGAGGGGTCTTTTGTGAGACAGGAAGCTGCTGAGACCAAGGCCCTCTCTCTGGGTACAGTAGTGCAGCAGAGAGAAGCCTGGGATATGAGGAAGATGGGACTGAGGGATGAAGACGAAGTCAAATGAGGAGGAAAGAGAGCTCAGGACATGTAAGAGAAGAGGACACCTGGGAGGTGGTAGAAAGAGGGCTGAGTGATGGAACAAGATGCTCGCTGTAGGATGGGAACCGATATGTTGTAGGAGTGGAAACATTTATATTGAGTGCCCACAAAGTTATCTTTCACATAGACAGTATTGAGGGGTTGGTATCGGAGCCTTTCTAACACTTTGGATTGGTTTAATATTAGGTCTGTGGAATTATGTGTAGAGCAAGTGTGTTCAAAAACTGTGTTTCAATATAAAGAAGTGTAATTGTTCATAACAACCTAAGTGAAGGGTAACCTTTAGCCCTCAATAGCATAACAAATACATACAATAATCAAGAGAAAGCATTAACCGCCTACAGTTTTAATTGTGTTGGTGAAGTTTGTTGATCTTTGTTGAGTTGTTTCATAAATACACTGAATTAAATATGTATCCATATCCATGCAGCAACTATGGTGCGGTGAGGCGTTTGAGTGGCAAGTAGCCAGTTGTATTCCCGGACTGGTAGGGGCAGGATACATCTGGCTGGAGAAAGTGCAAGATCAGCGCTGGCCCTTTCAAACACGACTGCAGTTCCCTTTAGCAAGTCTAACCCCTGATGCTCCAGTTGAAGCTGCTCAGCGACCAATGGATCTGACCGTGTACTCGGAAGCTTCCATGTCTAAATGGGTCTAACTGTGTGTGGGAACAGAGCATTCCTGAAAGATGTCCGCGGATAATTCAATAAATAAATAAATATAGAACAAAACAAATATTTTTAAAAGGCAAACAATAATAGTGGAAGAGGTTCAAAAGGGAAGAAAATGAAAGGAGTGAGAAGGAGGATGTGAAGACCCTGAGTGGGGGTGAGGTTAGGCTGTCCCAGGGACGGAAGCTCAAAGAAAAAGATCAAGAACATAAAAGCTAATTATTGCATCCCAAAACAAGAGCTGAACATGCAGGCCTGCAGTCGTGTTGATGAGGTGAGGGAAAACAATTGGAGCTGTTTGGCAATCAGCTCGTTCCAGTCTGTCTTTCCTCTGATGAGCCTTTAAAGGGCTTTTCATCTCCGTTCAGTCTCATCCGGGCAATTACTGCACGAACAAATCATGCCCATTCCAAGATGGCAGGATAAATAACTGTGATGCAGAATGAAAATACTACCCTCCCTGTTCCTTTCTCTGTCTTCCTATCTACGCCTCTTTCCTCTCTACAGGTTTCCTCTGGCTGACACATGTGGGCGCTCTCACGTTCACTCCTGCTGGCACACAGACAAAAGCTCTGCAATCAACACACATTGACTGCCCAGTCTCTCCTGTCATGACAGTGAAATCAAGAGGTGGCCCTATGCTATGCTCAGGCACAAAAGACTTGTTGTTAAAGCTGTTGAATGTTGTGAAATGCTGACCTGCCCTACAACATAATACTCTTTTGGTGCTAAATGCATGATATGATGTTTGAATGACAGCGGGTCAGTAACTATGGTGTCAGCTTTTGCTTTGCAACTGTGGTTTAGAAGAAGGGAGATTAGCATTTTGGCCGGCGCCATTTTGAATTTTTTTATTGAGAAGTGTAACAAAATTGTGGATTACAACTTTACGCTGAACAGAAGGCGACAACAATTACAATGAACTTTGATGAAGTAAAAAACCTACTCTGAAAGGCAGCCAAAATGGACATCATGGTGTGGTGACCTGTTAATCACAAGGTTGTCCCGCCCTAAAGCCTTCCCTACTTTATCATCTATTAAACTCTAAGTGGGACCATCATTTACTAAATGAACATCATGCCGTGAGGAAGAAGACTTGAAACTAGCCATTGAGACCATCAACTCAACAGGACAATGTTTACTGAGGTCATTCATTAAGTGAAATGTAGAATCATTTTCTCATAGACTTCTATTCATCTGGCCTTCTTTTTGCAACAAGTGGAGTCGCCAACTTCTGGCTATTAGAAAGAGTAGAGGTTTGATTGCAATGTGTGCAGGATAGTTGTAAAGTATCTAAAAATCAAATACAAATATTTTGAACGCCAACTTTTCTGATCTGTCTATTTGGACAGGGTCGGTATTAAAGATCGATCTAACTCTCCCACACGTGTAACTACAACACCTTTTCTTCATCGTGTGAGTCTAATATCATTGGGATCTTCTGTTGGTTTAATAATAATGCTTTGACACTTTAGTGCACTTAATTTGTAAATGCAAAATGTCAATATGCTCAAGCCGATGCATTTGAAGCTTTGAACCACAACATGCAAGTAAATGTATCTGCTTTCAAGTTCTGTAACGTTATGTGTAGCACTATGATTATGTCTTTCTGAAACATTTTGTTCCGCAAATCTCTGAGTCTGACATATTTTCATCTGACATGTTCCTGTGATTAAAAAGCAAATGTAGAATGATATACCTTGTGTGGGACCCATTCTCAGTTTACCCAGATTTAGCTCAGGAGGCGCTCTCAGCCGTCTAAGTGTACCCTGGCTCAGATCTGGTCTGTGTATATCCCAAACCGAGCATATCATTACAGCTGAAAGAACATGGGGACAGTTGGCTGACCAGTAATTTGGCTTCCCTAAATGTTGTCACTAGTCATTCCAAAGGTTCTTCCCATCCCCACAGTCTGGACCTTACAGAGGAAATAAGCTGTACAATTAAGCGGGCATTTATAAAAAGATAAATATACCGTGGAGACATGACTGTATGTGAATTTGATCCAAATGTGGACAACCAACAGACGTGACCCTTTAATCCAACATGCATGCAAACATGGAAATATTGTTTTTATTGTATCGCTTTATACACTTAGTAGGGGATGATTTTAGTCAGAAAGCTAGCTGTTGTTTTTTTTTTACTTAAAAAATCTGACTGTAATGTGAACTACATAACAGAAGGGGCTCTGTTATGTAGGGGGGGTTAAAGTATTTATTTAACTGTCTGTGGAGGTCTATCTTCCTACATAGAACAGAAAATAACTGAGCATCCAACACACCTGACATCTTGTCCTCCATTTTGGTATTTTACCTGTCAAGAGAGTTTGCAAGCGTGCGTGTGCATGTTTGTGTTTGTGTGTATGAACCATATATACAGTCTATGGTATGAACGCCACAGCGATGCTGGCAAATGACTTCAAACACGGCTTGTTTTTCGGTGCACAGTAATAACATTCACCCGGTAAAAATGGACATTGGTGAAGCAGAAATGAAGAGGAATTTGACCCCAGGGATAAAAGGTGTCTTTCTGCAGGGCTCACCCTCACACGCTGGAGGGGAGGGAGTGGGGTGAAGAAACAGGAGTGAAGGAGAGGAAGAGTTAGAGCCAGAAGGAGACTGGGGAGATAGGAGGGCAGGACACTGCAAAAAGGGATTGAAGGGTTAACAGAATCAAAGAGAGAAGAATTGAAGGTGAAAGAGAAGAGTGAGACCTACAAGAAGGTGAGACAAGATTGTGATGAGGGAAACATTAGTCAGGAAAAGAAGGATGGGAAATGAAGAGAGAAGGGACGACAGAATACAGTTCAAAGAGGGCACTCAAACAGACCACTAGGTGTCTAAATTATGAACTATAATCAACTGGGTTTTCAGCTAAATCATTACATTTCATAGCATCAAGTGATCCTGTGAGAAATTGTATCTTACAGCTGGTGATGATCTTATTTTGGAATCTTAACACAACTTATGTTGGCAATTACTGTCCTGAATCATAATGGGCAACGACTGTCTGCTTTTATAGTCTCCTCTAAAACTGATGCTGCTGATCCTGGTGCTGAACAGAACACTCATTGTGCCTGCCCCCTCTGTTGGCAGCTGCTGGTACTACAGGAGCAGCTTCCACAGTGGCACACTTGGCTTTGACATCTGAAACATTGAAAGTGATGCTTAACCTCAACCTCATTATACGTAGTCTACTTATTCATGGTAACCAAATGCATGTTTGATAGCAAATTAACCACCATTTTGCACAAGATTAACCAAGAGTTTAGCTAATTAAACCTTACACTCAAGTTAGATTTGGCCTGCTCAGTAAAACACAAAAATAAGAGAGGCTTCTGGTGTTTCTATTACCCGACCAACCGCACATAACACAGAGGGAGTACTGCTTATTCTGCATGAAGTTCTGTCTTCCAAATCTAGTTTTTACCTGGACAAAAAGTGTGTTTTAAAGGGTGACATTTTGAGATATGAAGATTGATTGATTGATTTGAACATGAAGCACAGCTTGGCTTTTAAAAAAAAGGATCTATTTTGTGGCCTAAAACCAAAGTTTAACAAAGCCTCTATAGCTAAATGACACTCAGAACCTTTCTCATTTCTGTCAGTAAAACAGCCATGGGCATTACAAGCTTCTGCCTGATAAAACTGGTGTTGAATCATTACATATTCTGGGTTAGCAGAACTTTAACAACAGGCTTTAAACATGACATCAATTACATTTGATGATAAAATCAATCAAGATCTAGACACCTTAAATAAAGTTAGGAACTTAAGATATATGCAGGCCTTAAATAGTGAGCTAAGCTGAGCAAGGGCTTTACGTTCTAGCTCATGGCGACCAGGAAGAAGAGCTGATCTGGACAGACTGTGAAAGATGGGGGAGGGGACATACTGAAGGTGGTGAAAGGGGGGGTTCAGAAAAAAGAGATATAGAAAGAGAGCAGCTTCTAACTATGGCCACACCGATGCAAGCTCATACCCACATTCCTGTCTTTCTTAACATTTAAATAAGCAGTTGAGGGAATAGAGCCACCGGTTCAGGGTGAAATGTACCTATTAAAATGTACTGATCTCAGCTGCTTCCTCATTGGCCAAGGTGTGCTCAGTAGGCGTGGATGCCATGGAGGACAATTTCACCATCCAGCAGCTGTTATCAAGGGAGGAGGAGACCCTGGAGGACGGAGGGGTCAGTGCTCCCTCTAGAGGGGGAAGATGGGAGTGCGGAGGAAGCGGTCAGCCGGGGCCCTGCGGTCCTGCTGGACTGAGGAGATCAGCAACATTTCTCCAGGACAGAGGGAGTTTGGACACTTCAATTCATGGACAGTGAGTGGGTGATATATATGGAGCCACAATGAAATTAGCACACTGCAACGTTCAACCCACAGTGCGTTAAAGGGGTATGGAGCTGTAATTAAAAGGTCATTTTCATTTCCATCTTTCAATATTCATTTGACATCATTTAGCTTGATAACAAAATACTTTGCAGTGTTTGAAATGACTTTTGCGAAAAATTTGAAATAAAAAACACTTGACATACAGTATTAAAACCTTTACTTGGACATGATACAACAAACAGAAACAAGATTTAGAATTAATGACTGAAAAAGTATTCATATTTTTTTTTCTTCTTTCAATCCCCGAAGCACACATTAGTCACTCAGCTCCATGTGTACGATGGAGTCGGATACAGACAGGACAAAGAACTGACACGAGAGAAAAAAAAAAATAATTAAGGGTGACATATTCCACTTCAGATTTTACAGTTCTTGCTTTTGTTTAATACTTTGTCGCCTAATAAACAAAATATGAATATCATAGCTGGAGAAGAGGGAGACAGGAAACAACACAAAGAAACAGCGTGATTTTTTAAGGTGAAGAAGAGTAGAGAATTAAGGAAGATTTGAGTTCTACCAGAAAATAGGTTTTCTTCTTGAGCGACTTAACGACACCTGATCTGAGTTGTGTTTCGGTCCTTACCCCTCCTTTTTCTCTTTGACTTCCAAATATCATCACACCTAACACATGATCAACAACGTCCTCTTTAAAGTGAGCAATCATATTCCTTCCATCAAGTTCAATACATGTAACCAGATTCTGCTCAGAGGTGCCTCCTGCAACCAGACCTCTTCAGGCCTTTTCACTGCGTCTCCAAAGAGCCACGGTTTCTCCCTCATGTTCTAAATGGTGGAATCCAGCTGCAGCCACATGTGACTGACACAGTAGAGCAGGGCTAGGCTATCCCTGTTTCAACCGTTCCCTATTTGCATTTCAGTCATATATGCATTTCCCTGTGTCATGGAAACAAGAGCATACGTTTTAAGGGCCGGGGGGGACCCTATACAAAAAAAAGCACCAATGAACTGCTTGAGCACCAAGAGGGGGCCACACACTGGTGCACTACTGTCTCCAGCGAACAGCCCTTCCCCTCTCCACACAAACTGTCACTTCGATCCTCTTAGGGTCCCTCTTTAGTATGCACTACACAGCCTAAGGTTAGCACACACTCTTTAGTCTGCTGCACAATTAACACAACACACATGACAAACAAGCACAGGGGACTGAGGCCCTGCATTAAAAAGAAGAAGCCCAAATCGGCGTACAGCTTGGCAGTGATAAACCAGTGAGGGTGGTTCAAAGGCGGCAGAGCACACACTGCCTCATTGATCATAATGGGAGAGGCCTTGGCTCCAGAGGGCCTGTGTCAATAGGTACAAATGCCGCCCTGATATCTATTCTATACACGATGATCAACTCTTCAGTCACAGCCAGCGATCTTATTTAAAAAAAGCATGTTTAATCAATGTCCTTATTTTCAGAAAGAGATTCATTTCAAAATGTAACAAAGATGGCGACAACAATACTGCTACACAGTCAAAAGGTCACAGCATGCGTCTGCCTTGAGTGCACACCGTTGCAACGATAAACATTTGTGGGTGGCGTGGTGGGATATAGCGGTCTCCCGTGGCGACCGCGGATCGTCGCTGCCATCAAGTAAAGTAAGCAAAGAGGGACACGCGGCACTGAATCCCTTCCTTACAGCTCTCCAATGCTCGTCCCGAGGAAAGCTTCACATCCTTTTCAAAACAGTCCAAGAATAAGAGGATTATTTTACAAAAACCTTTCCAATGCAAAGCCAAGTTCAGCCCAGTGAGTGGATGAGCATGTGTTGGGTTTAGAGTAAAGCAGTGGAGACAGTGGAGGAAGGGAGGAGGCTGAGTTGACAAAGCATCAGGTCAACACGGCTTTTCATCAGCCCTCCAGTTTGGCTCCTCTTCCTCTGTGCATCAAGTCTATCATCACACCGCACATCACCACCAAAGCTATATGATCTGCCAGTCAAAAGGCGTAGCTGCAGACAGATTCATTACACGTGTGCATAAAAAGCATACACATGTGGCCACACATACCCTATAACAAATGTTAAAAAATAATTAATACCCAACCACCAGCTCTCGCTCAAACCGCCGGCCTGATCAGCAGAGCTGCAAGTGGCTTAGCATTCAGAACCTGCACGGACTTCTCTTCAAATGGGTTTACTGCATCAGTTCATTATTCTCTGAATGACACACTCGTAGTGCAATGTTAAGAAATATAGAAATTGGGAATTTTTAACACATTGCTGTTATTTATATGGGGGATGGGAATTCTAAATCCTTTCACTGCCAATTCACTTATGTAACAGATAAAGCAACAATGTGCAGCAATTAGCATACTGTCACTTCTTGATGATTCTTGGCATTTGCTCAGTCAGCTGTGTACATGACTGCTTTAATAATGATTCCCATCTCCAGGTATGAACATGATGCAGTAGAACTCCAAACACTTACATCCTGCACACGTGCTAGAGTCAGCCTACTCTCTGAGAGACAAGAAGGTTGCACTCACATTCATTCCAAACAGTCTTAGGACAGCTGTGCTATAATCCAGATCACAAAGCTCAACGTTTGGTGGCCACATATTCCTTGTTCACTCAAGTAAAAAAACTCAGACTGCTAGTTTAGGCTAATCTGAACACTCCAGATACTAAAGCACTGAGACCACACCGCCCGTCACCTAAACCATAAGCGTGGCACCAGCTTGCGTTTCTTTGCAGACACTCCAAAAATAATGGATCAAGGGGTCGACTTTTCTCTACATGTAGGAAATGAACAGACATCAGGAGAATACTTCATGTGTTGAATGCATGGATGGAGAACTGAACCAACACTTCTATGGTTAGACCAACACACTGACATTAAACAAAGCCACCTGTCTTACAGGTCATCTAACTGCCAACCTCCAATCCGCATTTCATGGGGGAGGCTGGGTCCTCTTTCAGAAGTATTTGGACTATCTGCAGGGCAGGAAGCTCGATGCTCATTCTGGTCTAAGTATACCTTTCATCTTTTCACCAGCCTAACTCATTTCTAAAACACAAGAGACACTGGCTGTGTCTTGTAGAGTACTAAGATGTGTCAGCCACAGTGAAAATGTACAAGCTGGTGTTCATTTTCCGTAGTCTGCAATAACACAAGGGGTCGTAAAGTCATAATAAACTCTACAAGGGAATCCTGCATCCTAAGAAGAAGGTTCAATAAGTGGAGAATGATTTTCCTGTGTACTTGCATACTTTGCTTGCATTGATGTGAATGTGCAAGTTTTGAACTAAAAGTATTACTTAGCACCTGGTAGAGGACAGCTGCACCTCTTCCCTGCAGAATGATACTGTAAAATATATGTTGCTAGTTGCTATTAATTGCGGAGAGTATACCTAACAGAAAACGTTAAATATGAACATAAAAGCTAATACATCTGTGTGAAACCCCAGTATTGCTCACCTTTGAGCATGTGTACATAGATGATCTCATAGTTTATCTCCTGATCACGTGGTAGCTGCATTTCATATTTCACTGTGACGCTTCAGATTCAGTTGCACACACATTTCAAATCACAGTAAATGCCAAGTGCCATTGTCAATTAAATCCAGCCAATGAATCACCAGGAGCAACAGGAAGCATTGGCAGCAGATGGTGCAAAAGCAGCAGTGAGGTGTGGTTTGGCCCTGGGCTCAATAATAATCATGTCTTGTTGATGTCCTTAATGCTAATGTTGATTCAACAGCAACAAATAGAGCTTTTTTTATTTGACATATTTCACATTGACTGTGAACAGGCCTTTGTTTCTACACGAATCCTATGTTTTTCTTTTTGCAGTATTTACATCAACTGTACACAAGTTGCAAGCATTGAGCCAATACACACTGAATAAAGTTTCCAAAGTTGCAGGTAGTAGGTGTAGGATTTCCATGATATAACTTATATCATTGTTGCATTACATGAACACGCTAGTTATTCAGTAAGGTGCATTGTTTACCAGACTATGTTCACATCCAGCAATCCTTCATGAGGAGCAGGATAGCAGAGAATTGGATTGATTGACGATCAGGTGAAATGCTGCATGACTGCCAATTTGAAATAATTTCATCTGGTCTTAACAATTCTTGCTGCTGCTCTTAGTGTAGCTCTTCTTTTTGAGTCTGGTTTTACATAGGGGACCGGCTGCAGCATCCTAAATACAAAGCTGTGTGATGCAGACACTTTTTGATTTTCTTCCAATGGGCAGTTGATGTAAAGAAGATATTTTTGGAATAAAGAGCATCGTATCCAAAAAATAGACTGTCAGCTGGACTGGGTGTTTTGACAGGCGATCATATCGGCTCAACTGTTTCAAAGGGATCAGTCCCAAACTTCCTTATTGTCTGAACAGGAAGTGGGCAATCATTTAGCATGTTCTATAATAAATCATCACATCTGATTCAACAACGATGCAATAATGACAAAATCCTACACATAGTAGCTTCAAGGTCATCTTAGGTGTCTGAGAATAGATGGTCATTTCTAGGAAACAGGAACATTTACACAGTAACAATTCACAAAAGTGCATAAATGACCACCAGCAAAAGGAGGATTTGGGAGAAAAGGAGATACAAGAAACTAGGATTTAGTCATGCAGGAAGCTGTACTTCCTGTGAGCCTCAAAATGATTTCAATTGCCAACCAACTGCCCACATAGAGAAACGGATGAAATCAAAACTAGGAAAAAAAAATAAAATTCAAGTCATTCTTCTTGTCTTACAAAAAGCCCGCTGTGCGCATCACGGTGGGAGGGACACAGCTCGTCTTCAGACAAAGTGCTCCCACTCCCCTTTTCCTGGATTTCAATGCCGTGGAAAAAGCTCTCATTTCATGAGTACAGTACTTCAAAAAAGAAACTCAAACCAGTTTCAGCATGAATATGAATATATATATATTCATATAAAAAAAAGCATAAAATATTTCAATATTTACGGGATTGGATGAACTCACTGGGAGGCTAAGTCTGGCTGATCGTTAAAGGACACCTCCTGACCAATCAGAAGTGATGATGATGGACAGTTGATTGAAATGCTAAGCACCGTATGTTAAGCTGAAACCATACATGAACAACTAACCGGATAGTGAAGGATAGAATATATAGAGGTGCAGCTAGCAGTGAAAATGGGGAAAGTTGACCAGTTACGCAGAAGCAAAAACCCACAGTGAGATGAAGATGTGAAAACTGAAGGCTAACCTACAATTAAGACATTTACTGTATATGTGTGATAAGAAGGGGGGATATATTCCTTGATTCATAACCCCTATGGTGGAAAACTGAGTATGGAAAATTAGGGATAACGGTTAAAAGAGTGTGTGTGTGTATGTGTGTATGTGTGGTAGCATTATATTGTTTTTGTTGCATGTCAATTGATGCAAGTTAATATCTGCATGTGTGTGTGATGATAATAAGTCAGTGACATGTGTGTGAGAGCCGGTACATTAAAACCAGCAGGTGCTGCAGTTCAGCGAGGCTCGTGGAGAGGAGCCGTAGACCCGAGATGGGGGGGGGGGGGGGGGCGTGTTGGTGATCCTGGTGTGCATCGGATCCTGAGGGACCGAACCTGGCTCCTCTAGGTGAGCTGGTGAGGCGCCTCCAGCATCTCCATCAGGAAGGTGTCGATAGGCGTGTCGCCGATCAGCTTAAAGAAGAACAGGTGCTCCAGGCACTTCAGGCCAATGGAGCGCAGTGCAGGGAGCCGGAGGAGGAGCTTCGCAAACCTGCACGACAGAGGGAAGGGTGAGAAGAGCAGAGTTAGAAATGATCTTAGAACGTTCACGGTTGGAAAACGTTATCTGGGCGTAAAACAATTCATCATATCCTGGCCTTCAGTCAGCTGCCCTGGGCTACATCGCACTTTTTTACAGTGAAGCCCACTTTTCTAAGACCATATAGCATTCATTAACTCCATTACATTTCTAGAAATCTTTTTATAGTGAGTTTAGAACATGGAACCTAGCTAAGAAACTATGGGATGTATAGAGACCATAAATCATTTGATCCGGTGCCAACAAATTGGATAAAAGAAAAGTAATAGAAAAGATACTTTTTTAAGAAAACACAAACCTTAAAGAATGGGGACACTGCGCCTTTTAAACTTACTGTTGCTAATCTAAAAGGAAGGGATTCAGCAAGAGCAGAGTCTATATCTCGCCTCAAATGTTTCCATCAACACATTATGGATGATATCATTTGGTCTTGTGGCTTCTACCGGAGCGTATTCCATCTTTCCATCATGGCTTGGACATAAAACACAATCTTCTTCTATGATCTGACTGGGACGTGTACTCCCAGAGCCTCACTGTTGAGCTGTGTGTGTGTGTGTGTGTGTGTGTGTGTGTGTGTGTGTGTGTGTGTGTGTGTGTGTGTGTGTGTGTGAACCCGGACCC
>CALSBZ010046845.1:335941-349717 GCA_943591055.1 Gobionotothen gibberifrons | reverse complement strand
GTGTGTGTGTGTGTGTGTGTGTGTGTGTGTGTGTGTGTGTGTGTGTGACCATGCATGGCTATGGGTAAGCATTAGTCACCAGCGTCCGCGGCATGCGCTGTCACATCCAAAGCAGAACACAGCAGCTGCAGCCAACCAGACATGAGGACAATAAGTTCTTACCCCAGCCACTAATGTAGCTAAACCAGAGTAATTCATATGGATAAATAAAAGGCACATATTGGTTTTTTTATTCATGAAGCTCTCAGGATTGATGTGGATTTACAAGGTGGAGAAGGAGGATATCACCTGGATTCTTAGGGTCAATCTATTTCAGGCCTAAAGTAGGTGTTTAGGGGCAGATCTTTTCTGAGAGGAGTAAAAAAGCCTTTAAGAAAGCACGTTTCTATGGTGGCATGTCCTCTTCAGTTGGGTCAGCCACCCAAACCTCTGAATGCTGGGAGATCACTGATGTTTCTGTCAAAGTGACACTGTTTGTGTATGTATGCGTTTGTGTATTACCTGTCAAAGATGGCTCCGACGCCTGCACTGTGAGCACTGTTCCTGTGGACATGCAGGCCGGTGGCCAGCAGAATCCCGTCCTTCACCGAGATGGAGCGATGGGAGAACGATGCAATCAGAAGTTCATTCCAGCCTGTTAAAGAGTCAGTCTCTCAATTAGGGATGCTCTGATCGATCGGCCGCCGATCATGTAAAATACATGACACTTTTCTCTGTGCGCGGCAAAACAAGCTCGCCAAAATGGCTTCACCGGTCTGGCAGTATTTTAAGGTGTCCGAAAAAGACAATAAAATAGCGGTATGCAACGTGTCGGAGCAGAAATCCCTTGTGGTGGAACGCAACAACGACTATTTAATACCACAAATCTCATTCGACATTTGAGATTTCCTCTCGTCAAACAATACGGCGAGTATGAAAGGCAAGCCAGCGCCAAGTCAGTAAAAACTCTGTCATCCACTCAGTTGACAGTTAGTGACACATTTAAACGGCAGGAACCCTGTAGCAGGGACAGCAAGAAGTCAAAAGAAATAACAGCAAAGGTAATGCAATAGTACATAAACATATAATGCTACACAACAGAGTTTCACCTGTAGCTCCGCCCGCGGTGACTGACCGGTGACACACACTTCAAGTTAGACCTAACACACTTATCTGTTTTATCTACCTTTGGAACAACCTAAACTAATTATAAATATATTTATTCTTCACTGTCGGGTCACTCATTACTGGATCAGTGAGCTGCATGAGATACTGACAGGCTGTCAGGGAATGGAGAGAGAGGGAGAGAGGGAGAGGGGGAGAGAGGGAGGGAGGGAGAGAGGGAGGGAGAGAGAGGGGGAGAGAGGGAGGGGGAGAGAGAGGAAAAGAGAGCGCTTCCGCTCATTTCTCCCGTGTTATTATTATTAAGTTAATGTAAGTCCCCAAAACGAAAACTCTTCGGTTCTCCACGAATTACACAAGTCACCCAAATCAGCGTTAAAAAAGCGGGAGGCGCCGAAAAGCGACTAATTTGCATCACTGTATAAGGAATCACAGTGGTATTAAAGAACAATTTGATGGAGGAGCGCAAAACCCCGCAGTAATTGTTGTTTTGTAACGCAACCATTTCATAGTTTTTTCCCCCCTATTTATTTTCTTTATACGTGTTCCCTGTACTGTTGACACTGCTTTGTTGAATTAGAAAATATGAAAACGTGATTTTCTTTTTTTTGAATCCCTATTGATCCATGAACCCTTGTTGAGGGAGACCCACCTGCCCGCAGCAGGATGACCTGGTCGTCCAGGGCCAGCTCAGAGAAGTGAGGGATCCTCTTAGCCCACTCCACCAGGGTGAAGAGCTGCTTGTCTGCGGCCTGACAGATGTTGGTCACTGGATCGTTGGGCTGAACAAAAGCAGATTTAGAGTTTGGGAATTATTTCCTCTTTGAACTACAAATATAAACTGAAAATCATCAAATATTTGAAAAAAACAGTCATTATGAATTTTGCAGAAAGCCCCTCAAATGGATGCATTTTGTGGTTCATTTCCACCATCCAGACTACTCACAGAGCTGCCATCTGAACTTCCATCAGCATGAAGCTCCGTCTTCTGCTCTATAGCCACCTCCGCTTCCAAAATCTTCTCCACCGGCATCTCCTCGTTCACCACGCTAGTCGACTCCACCTCGCCTTCTCGTTCCCTGTTCCTCTGCCGTTCCTCTTGGACAGCTGCAGGGGTGGAGGGAGAGGAGCACAGAAGAAAACAATGAAGGACAAGAAAAGGGAGGAAGAATAGGATGATCAGAGTAAATGTTGGTGGGAAGGATGGGCGAATGCAGGTCAATAGGAAATAATGAAGGAGCAGGAATGGTACAAAGGTGAAGGAATGGAGGAAGATAGAGAAGAGCATAATTAGAGACAACAAGAAGAACGCAGCAAAATAAAATAAAAGCAGTGGAAGAGGAAATGACCGAAGGATAAGTAGAATGTGCCACCAGACAACCGAATGGAGATGAAGAAGTTGCATACAAAAAGGACAGGGGGAAGTAAAAGTGCAAGACCAGAACAACATAGATGTGAAAACGAGTGAAACAAAATACAAATATATACAATTCATAATAAGTCTCTCATGCTATCTTTCATACTTCTTTCAGGCCCACTACCAATATGGATGTAAAGATATTTACAGCAACATTCAGGAGGGACTGACAATCTTAAAGTGAGCATTTTGTCAAAAAGGAAACTTTTCTTTAAAAATAAACAAGTGTATTTCCTTAATCCCTTACATGATGTTCAAGAAAGAAGGTTGCTGTAAAAAGGCAAGAGCAATCAGTTCTACTTAAGTGCATATACCTCCAATGCATAAACCCCCCCATTTGGAAGTTTTGTTGAATCAATCATTTGACAAATTATGGACGGAGAGTTTATCCATTTCTGGATAACTGCATAGGATTTTTTGATATACAGTACAGCTTTTCAGGTGATCAAAGATGATTTGGAGGAATTCAATATGTCATCCTATTTAATATTTTGTAAAAATATGTGTTTTTTTAAAGTCACCCACCCACACACATCAGTAGACAGAGACTCAGGTTATGTGACTGGCCAGGTCAGTGAAGAACTACAAGTCCTTAAAAATACCAATGTGAACTCCCCTAAACAAACCAAGCTGGTAGTTGCAGCATACATGGGGAATCTTTTCTAAAGGTCAAATAAGTCTTTAAGGTACTGTATTATCTTCCAGAGAGCTTTGTAAAGGCATTATGTTTAGTGTTTTGGTCATTTGTACAAATAGCAGCAAACCTATCTTGATTGGGAATTTAAAGTGACTTCATTACGAAACATGCACTATTATTCTGATGATTCACTGATTATCAATGTGTCCTGAATCCTGTATGTATGAGCAGAGCAAAGCAATGACTGTATATTATTACACTTGATACCACTGTCATCATGCATTGGTCAGTGTGTCTGTATTAAGAAAGGAAACAAAAGGCGAGTCAGTCGTTTTGAGAAGTAGAATTTTCCCGGAAAGCTGCCTCTTTATAAGACAACACATCCTGATGGATGAGAAATGAAATGAACATCTATCCTTCCTCTACAAGCATTTAAATATCCATGCATAACAAGGATAATGCTCATGGACAGTAGTAGATATAGGGCAGTGCTTCTCAAAGTGTGGTCCGCGGACCACTGGTTGTCCGTGAGCACCCCCTAGTGGTCTGTGAGTATATTGGTAACATTTCACATTTGAAATAAATAAATACATTTAAGTTTTCCGCACTCTCGCGGGAATATCTCCGCAATGGAGTGAGCCTAAGTTTCACTTTCGATTGCATGATATAGCCCAGCGCAACACCTTCGTCACATATGTTGCCACTTGTTTGTACCATTTCCAGGCGATTTGTAATCTGTTCTAGAAAAACGATCTAGGTTTTTTTTGGATATTTGTGGAGTTAGGTGGTCCGCGAGTGTTTTATTATTGGTTAAGTGGTCCTTGGTATGAAAAAGTTTGAGAAACACTGATTTAGGGTAAAGGAGGATGACGAATAAAAAGAGTATGCATTCTAAGCAACTGTCACTGCCTCTGTAAAAGGTTTTTAAAACAATAAGGGAAGGGATTTCTTTGAAAACTGGCAACAAAGTCTGGAAAGATCTTTTAAACTAGCTCCTTTTCATAGATGTAAAATCTCTCTGCTTCTTGCTCACTCATACAGACAGACACACGCCCCTCCCTCCCTCTTCTCCTTACATCTGTCGTTCATCTTGGCCACTACAGAAGGAGGGAGGGGGGGGAGAGAGAGAACGAGAGGAAACAAAAAGAGGAAGAGAGGGGGAAAGGGGGTTAGTTTTTGCAAGGCTTACCCACCCTTATCTCCCTCTCTATCACTCTGTACTCGTTCTTTCAATGCACAAAATAATACTGACTTATTGTCAAGCTAAAATAAAAGTAGCCCTGTCATTTGCTATGGGATTTATTCCTAATAAAATGATGTAATATAAGAAAGCTCATTACGCGCTACAGCTATATAAATTCACGGGCACTGTCACAACGCATATTTAATTATGGAGTTATGGAGTGGACAACTCTTAGATTATGATAGGAGTTTTAAAGTAGCGCTGGCTGATATTTCAATATGATAATTTATCGTCTTTTAATGGAATCAAATTGTGAGGAAGACATAAATCAAGATAATCTCAAGTATTTCAAGGGGAACTATTTTCAGGACTGTTTGTTTTTGCATCATACTTTACTGTTCAGTTAAATGTAATCAACAAACTTGACTCCAACAGGTAACCCTCATTTCACAAGCTTGTCCAACCTCCAGGCTCCATTTCCCCAGAATAAACACAGGACAGGGCTCTCTCTGTGTGATAATGGTGGACAATAAAAGGTCCACTAAGAACTCAAATGTTAGCTCAAATCATTTGAGTATTTATTTACCTTTTTATTTATTTATTTTGCACTTAAGTTCTTAATTCAATTAGAATAAACTCTAATATTTTTTTATATTTCTAATTATTATAATTATTATTTCGCTATGTATAAAGGGACAGGTATTTCATAGTTTACTGCACACTGAGGGCCACCAAGGATCCGCTAGTTGTGTCCCTCAGTTTTAGGCAAAATAAGACTTCTCAAAACACATCTGAAAGACACCCTACTGGCGTGTCGTGTCCTGCAGTACGATTTTAAGTTTTATCGAGCAAGCCCCTGAGTTGGGAAAAATAGTTTGAAAGAAAAGTTTGCAAAACGTCAGATTTTCTTATGAGGAAAAGGAATAGTGGGCAAAAGACCTGAAGATCAAACTTGCCACTGGGAAATTAAACCAAATATGTGTGTATTAGAGTAGGAGCTTTTCATATATGCCCCTCCCCCACAACTACAATTGGATCCTCTTTAATAAGATGTGGCGTATTAGATTCTGTGGTTTATCCGTTTATCCAAAACAACTTCACCACAGCAAAGTTAAGAAACCTTTCAAATACATTTCTGTCAGCTAAATAACTATCCTCAATATCAAATACAACTTTAAAACCAACGTTTTGTTATCATAATTTATTTGCAAACACACAGTGTAGTAGGGCTGTCCCGAATACCATTTTTCGGGCTCCGGATATTCGGTAGTAATCAGCAGCGAACCGCTTCAACACGTGTATTTTGGTGTATTCACGGCATTCATTTTCTTATTCTACAGTATTGTTGTTTTATAATTATTAACCCAATTTGTGTTCTTTGAAATTGAAAAGGATATCGCATTGTGTTTGTTACTTTCGTTGCAGTTGTATATGTCTTAAGTGTAATTTGGCTTGGCTTCCTATTTATGGACATGCTTTTATTTTGAAGGAGAGGTAGCGCTGTTGACAGGAAGTTGTTGTTGCTTTGGACACAACGTGACGGAGATTAACGGAGAAAAGTAATATCTACATATAAAGACGGAGAAAGTAAAGGATAACGTTTATGGTTAAGTGTTAGCACCCCCCGAACAAGCTCTTACGTTGATATTGGAGATTTCAATAAATTCAATTTGAAAAGAAAAACGGGAAAAAAACGAAAAAACCAACAAAACGAATAACGAAATTGAAACCTGAATAGTACTCCAACGAACGGATATTCGGGTACAGCCCTACAGTGAAGTGCATTTAAAGAGCAACTTGCAGGTTTTTTTTTTTAAATTACATTTATGCTTAACCTTGCCTGAAAATTACAATTAAAAAAAGTGAATGCAGGATTTGATATGTTTTACAAGACATAAGGGCAGGAATTCAGAGGGAAAGGAGACGTTTTGAGCTCTGCTACTAAAAACTGCTTTTTTTTAAACGTCATACGTCAAACGCGTCATATTACGTCACATGGGGGAGCAACTTTCTCGGACTCCTTCTCTGCCCAATCCATGGTAGTAGTTTGTATTTTTACATTGCATTTCACCATTTGTAATCATGGTGAGCTTGTCAGTGTCAGGACATCGAGTCCACAGTTTCCCTAACAGGAAAAGGACCGGAGCTAGCTTTCGTTCCTGGGTGCGTTGTGCATCCACCTCCCTGCAGCACATACTCTCCACAGTTGAAGCCTATCAAACAAAACGTTTATCAGGAAACCGTATTACATCTCTCTCCCTAGCAAACTAGCATTGTGATCCATGTTTATTCATACGTTAGACCGGCCGCTCTCCCCCATGTGACGTCACACGCGGGAGGTCACGTGGGGAGGCTTTTTTTATGCGGAAGTAAAAATGTCTTACAAAAACGACGCCAGATGTCACTGTAGTGTATATTTCTGTATGTGTGTTTTTTGAAAATCTAGTGTATTCATCATTTTCCTACACATTTATTCACTGGTGTGTCTAACCTGCAAGTTGCTCTTTAACCTAAAATTGTGTCCGTGGAAAGGTGTAATGACCTCATTTGTAGGGGTCATGAGCAGAAGGGGCTGAGCACCGGCCATGAACAGGGTGTTCGAAGTGCCTCTGCTCTCTTACCTTCTCTCTTCATGCCCATGGCCAGGCACTTCTGGTAGCGGCAGTACTGGCAGCGGTTTCTCTGTCTCTTATCGACCAAACAGTCTTTACAGTCCCGACAGGTGTAGCTCAAGTCTTTGCGCACTGTGCGCTTGAAGAAGCCTTTACAGCCCTCACAGCTGTAGACACCATAGTGCTTACCTAGAGGATCAGGGAAGGAGGGAGGAAAAGCACCAAAGAAGTAAGACAATAGCAAGGACAACTTGTTTGAGAACTGATAAAGGATCTCAGGCCCTTACATCTTCTAATTTGTAGACAAAGAAGACAATGCAAGGCAAGAAGATAAAATTGAACTAGTCTATTCACCGGATGATCTGTCTCCGCAGATGGCACAAAGGCGTTTCTGGGAAAGCATCGGCCCTGGACTTTGGGGCGACAGCTGATTCAAGCCGAACGGAGGTTTCACATCATCTGAGCTGCTCACTGCATGAAGCCCTGACATGGACACTGTTGAATTTATCTGAAAGAATGACAGAGGAAAAGGTCAACACAAATACGAAACAGTTTGGCCAGATCGCTCCTGGGGCCTGTACTACGAATCCAGTTCAACAGACCCTGGATATGTTTGAGTCATCTGGCTTAACTAACCCAAAACAAACGCGATCTTGCTAAGCGGTCCTACGACGCTGGTTACCAACTCTGTAACTCAAGCCAGGGTTTCTCTGTCCGGCTGATGGTGTTCACATGAAAGGGGCTGGGTTAGCAACATTTGACCAATCACAAACATGGACAAGCGTACTGACAGCGCAGAGTCATACTTCCTGAATGAAAAGTAAACTTATAATATTAGACAAATATGAAGAAGTTAAACTTTAAACATCCATGACTTAAACACTTTATCCAGGATCAAAGCCACATAGCTGCACCTGCAAGGTGCATACAGCTGGTAAAAGATAAAGTGTTTGAATGCGTACATTAACAGGTTTATGATATCACTGCCCCGTCTAAGACACGATCTGACTTTAATTACATTTGACTCGAGTGTTTCGTAATGTGTTGCTTAAAATAATACTTCTGCATACAGTATGTGACACTGTAAGTGTTGCACGGCCAGATACGACTCAAGAAGCTGACTCAGATAAGGAAATATATGATACATTATGATGTGATATGAATGATAATGGGACACACAGTTCTGCGGACTGTACGTAATGTTACTTTGATCCGGTTACTTATGTTGTGGCAGATATTTAAGTAAGCTTTCTTAACGCTAATGTTATAATAGTCAGATTGCTCTGAAGATGGGAGGTGATATTCTATTAATGTTCACGTTCACACAGTCAGTTGATTTTTGCCGGCCGTCTTTCCTGCAACGGCAGTTTTTCTGTATTTCCTTTCTCCTGTAATATAACTTGATCGCTTTACACTCGGCACACTGAGCTCTGATTGGTCAACAGGCGGTGCTTTCACTGAGTTGAACTCTTATCCTGGTCCGGAGCAGGTTTGCCATTCAGCATAAGTTACCATGGAGATCTACCCCGGTAAGAAATGAACCAGCGTCGTAGGACCGGAAACCCAGAGTTAACCCTGAAGTTAGCTTGCTAAGCGAAAATCCGGCTTCGTAGTAGAGGCCTCTGGTAGACACATTTCTATGATGATGTCTATAATGTAACAGGAAAACAACTGCATGTATGTACGTTTAACTAATATCCTCCAACAGTCCTCTCTTACCTGTGGGCTGCTGATGGGGCCGTAGCCTATTGATGGCGTGCCAGGTAAGCAGGGGGAGCCCAATGAAGAGCTGATGACAGAAAAAGGGGAGCCGATGCTACTGATGGGGCTGTCGACCCCAGAGGTGCTGATGGGAGGATGGGAGGTCATGGAAGCTGCGGGCGAGCGCTGGCCTGAGGGAGGGGAGGACACAGACGAACTGTCTGGGCTACGGGAGTCTATAAAGAGATGGCAAAAGGGAGAATATGCAAATAGAAAATCCAATCATTAATATCTCATTCATAAATTATAAGGATTTTTGTGTTTGAAATATACTATAATTTAATACAAATAATTTGGTGCAGAAAAGGTTAAAGCTATAGATTAGAGATAGAGATATAATAATAATAATGGGATTGCACAAATTAAAGTTTATATACAACCAATCATTTGAATATATAACGATCTATCCCTAGTAAAAACAATTTCTTCAACTACAAAGCACACTTGCCTTTTGAAATATTTCACTTCAATTAAGAAAATTACAAAAAACTGTTGGCTTTAGGTCCATAATAATAGTAATAGTAATTTTTCCAGTGAGGTTAGGAACTTGGTTGTTGTCTGATGTTATCTATTTTTCTTCCTTAAAACAGTAACGGCCATGTAAATACTTATCAACTCAAATGATACAAGGAATTGTGGTTTAAACATGACATTTCTTTCCATGTATTTTTGAAGTCAAGGTGCATGGCAAGATGGGTGGCAAACCAATGTGTGGCGAGAATGACACCAACACTTTCATGTTGTTACATTACTTTCCTGATGCAATGTCACTGTAAGGTGTTTAGGATCAAGGGTAAATTAAAACTAGACCCACCAGTGAACTTAAACCAGACATCACATTGAAAGCAAGTTACATTAAGATGGCATTTCAAATAATCAAGTTATTCAAATGCACTTTGCTTTGTTTAGATAAATGGTGGGATGTCATCTGTGCCACAAAATTACACACAATTTCCATATGTCTAGTTTAACAACAGTTATGAGATATGTGTAAGTATAATCAGTAAAGTAATAGCTAGAATTCAACATTAGTTAAACATGGGCATTTTTGTTTACATTCACGTTGTTGCATTGCTGATAACAAAAATGAGTGCTGTTATTTTCTCACCTCTACTGTCTCCCATGATGGTGGCTGGATCAAAGGGACTTGTTGGCAGCTGCACGCCAAGGTACTTTGCGTCTCAAACAGCCTGCTATCAAACTCTAGACCGCGGACTGAGGCCCGGGCCGGAGTTGTTTTGGGAAACCAAAAACGGGTCTGAAATTCCAACACATGAGAGAGCTGCGCATGAGACAATGATGTGGCACAGAGAATGCCAATTTTGCCTTAACATTGTTCGACACAAATTATATCCCTCATGAGTCATGCCATTGCAAGGACATGAGCTATATGCTTGTCAATTTAAGTCCTTCTGTATTTCATCATTTTTTTGGCATTAGATGTGACGTTACAGCAGTAGTTTGCAAAGCTGTCAGCTGCTAAACTCATGGCTAACAAATACACTATGTTTCAAATAAAATAGTAAACATTATAATAACAGCAGAGACTATCTATTTCAACTATGTTCCACGCAGTGAGGAAAACGTCCCATTCTATGATAAAGATGGAGCCCAGACAGAAAGCAACAAACCACCGTTCTTGCAAGCTAACGTTAGCCACTATATAGCTCATAGACTAGCTAACACTTAGATGGGCCAACCGTAAAGCTACGTAACTTAAATTAGCTATCTTTATTGAATACACAATTCACAATTATACCATATTGCGACATGGTGTTCACGGCAAACGTGTCGTTAAAGTTACATTTTGTTGAATTAATGCTATTTCTGGTGTAAGCTGGCAAACAAGCTAAGTGCTATAGCTAGCTACGTTTAGCCCCCTAACCTAGCTAGCGAGCTAGTTAGCTCTGGAGGAGATTTAGAGAGCCAAGAACAGACCATTTTAGAACTGGTTGCTCCACCTATGTCTCATTTCCCTTGACATAATCTAGCTACATGTTGTAAGATATTTTGACGGCAAATAAATACGGATTACTGACGGTTTAGCGGCACAGCTTCTTCGTATGAAAATATGTGACGACTAGGCCCCGTGTGTGTCTGTTTCTCCCCCCACTTTGCCTCGTAGTCAACCCTCCCTCCCCCTGCAAGGATGAAAACATGATGATGGTGGAGGATTTGGCTTAGTGCTCTCTAACAGTTTAACATTGGCTCTGAATCACTGCAAAACACTGCAGCCCGGGTTGCTTAAAGGCAGAAGAAGGGATGTGTGTGTCTCACATGTCAGTGAGTGAGACGCATCGAGAGCAAGAGGTCAAGAGGTCAAGACAAGTTCAGCTCAGTGAGTGTGTAATTTGCTCAAAAGGTTATTGGAGGACATTGGTAAACCTGATGCAATGGAAAACAAACAAGTATGATAAATCACATTTGTATTATCAGTGTTCAAATAGAGAATGATATCTGCTCATCTTATACTTGAAGGAGCGGCAAACGTAGACTGATGATGACTGGAAGCTGCGGGAACCTTTGTAAAAGCATAAATCGCAGACTAATCAAAAAAGAGGAAAAGCCAGATATTGGAAGGCATTGGATTTTCAATAAATTCACATATACATACTTTATGTGTGACTGGGTGTAAAACGCAAATGTCTGTTTGCTTAAAGTGCTTTATAAATTAAATTCTGGCTTTTTTGTAACAGTTTTTAATTGTTAACATAGATGTAAATATGTTGTCTCGTATCCAGAAGACATCAATTTAAACATGATTAAAAATGTATATCCTCACCATCCAAATAACAGTACACCTATATTGTGGCAACATATTCATACATTTGCTACATTTGATCTAATGATTTTCACTAGCTAATTGGACAGCGTTTTTTAAATGCAATGTCAAGCAAATCCTTCAGGTAAAGATGCTTATGTTATCTTTGAGTTGTGAAAAAAAAGCGCTATATAAATAAAATGTATTATTATTATTATGTAAGATATGTCAAATGCAGCATCACTTTTAAGTGTCTACAAAAAAAAAAAAAAAAAGGAAATGCATCAGTATAGTTTGGATGAAATGTTTTCCTTTTAGGGATGCTGGGAAGGGTAGCACAAATTACTGTGACAATAAATAGGCAAGTGTTTTTTTGTAATAATCATTAATTATAAAAATGCGATTATTTATTAAGTTTGTTTTGCATCACCTCACCTGTACACATGTTTTCCCTGCCTTTTTTCAAAAATGGCAAATAGGAATAATTAAAAACATGTGCTTGATTAGGGAGTTGTTTAAACTGTTAAAACCAACCCGGTCTCACAGTCTGCGTACAAATGACACGACTTTGCAAAGGCGTGCAATAAATACGTAGAAGTCCGATTTTGCGTGCATATGATACGCTGATATTGCACCTCAAACATTAAAACAAAGAGCTCTGTGGCTTCAGGCTTGATCGCCGTTCCAATGACCGTTTTAATGTTTGCGGTGCAATAAACGACACAGCAGCTTATTGGGTTATGGTTAGGGTTAAATACATGGCAAAGATATGTAAAAAATAAACGCATTTAAGATACGTTCATAACAAACGTAACGTGGGAGAAAATTGTTGAAAAAAACGTATTTGACATACGTTCATAACAAACGTAACGTGGGAGTATAATATGCACGCAAAATCGGACTTCTGCGTATCTATTGCACGCCTTTGCAAAGACGTGTCATTTGTACGCAGACTGAAGAGAGGTTACAACTGTTGTGCTTGAAAGCTGCAGCTCAGCTGTGCTTTTTAGGCTCCAGCCATTTATGATGCTTGATCGCCATCAAGGGGGCTAAAATGGCATTACACAAAGTGCTGGACCCTTTTGTTTCTGGAAGTGTTTTATAACATACATATCACATTACATTCTACCCATTTACACAATTAAAGTTGAATACACCTGTGAATACACTGTGCCGACAGATATTTTCCTTGATATTATTAAGTTGATTCAGACAAAGTAATGGATAAGAATATAATGATCACACTTAACTAGGAAATGTATTTTTGAAGTCGCATTGATGAAGCAGACAAGTAAAACAATACAACCCTTATTTCTTACTAGCGTTTGTAATTTGTTAAGGGGTTTTGTCCTGCCAACTTTTCAAGACAATAATTACTTTTCTGGCAATTGGCTCAAGAAGAAGAAACACAGACAATCACAACTGCGTTTGAAATTGCATTTTTATTATCAAGTAATCCTCTGCATTTTCACCTGTAATAGGAGAGCAATATGAATGATGACACACACACACACACACACACACACACACACACACACACACACACACACACACACACACACACACACACACACACACACACACACACAGAGAGAGTAGGCTACATAAGATAAGAGACACATGAAAGCGACAGTCGGGAGAAATGGATGTTGCAATAGTGTAAATAAAAATGTGGTCTTCTCCCTCGTATTTGGTGTGGCAGTGAATTTGGTATATTTTGGCTCGGCTTTCCTTGAAATAAAATAAAAGTAACTTTCTTTCTGAATCACTAACACACCATTCTACCAACATGGAAATAAACACCATACAAATTTAAAAAAAAGTCAGCTTTTCATTTTAAATCCAATGAGCTGAGACAAAGCAACACACAATATGTCACCGTCCAAATATTTGAATGTACACTGTCTGTTCCTGCATTTGTGTGACCATGTGTGTGTTGGTGTGAGTGCTGCGTGAGGGATTAGCCTCAGTGTGTGTCCACCAGTGATTAGCCTGGTCAGTGGGCCTGTTGTGCATTCACTCAGGACATTAGCATATTAATGCAGCCTCCCTCTTGATCTCCCTCCCTCCCCTCTCTCCCGCTCTCTCCCTCCCTATAGCTCTTTCTCTTTCTCTATACATATTTCCCCGAATGAGTTGTCGCTTCCTGCAGCTTCAATCTATAAATATCACCAATTTACGTCTCTCGTGCTGTGAAGCAACGGACTATTTCACCACACACATTTAAAGGTGCCTGGTCTTCTCTTTCCCTCCAAAAAATTTCCTCTTGTCCTCCTCTCTCTCTCTCTCTCTCTCTCTCTCTCT
>CALSBZ010046845.1:304954-332865 GCA_943591055.1 Gobionotothen gibberifrons | reverse complement strand
CCCCCCCCCCCCCCCCCCGACACAAGTGCTACCCAGTCAGCCCAGGTGGTTTAGCTAAAACAATTTCTTATGGATACTCAATTCGATGGAAATATTTAAGTTCCACATAGTTTTGACGCCTATAGGACAAAGATGAAGGCCATAGGAGACCTCCGTTGTGTCAGTGGTCGCCATTTTGTTTGTTTACTTATTTGTTTGCTCTCTACAGGGACAGCGAGATGAGGCCCGAGGTCTCTTTACAAAGACAAGTGTGTTTTAAGCAGTGTAAACCCTCTCTTCCTCTGCACAGACCCCATTCCACTGAGTAATTACACTATCCGCCTTTAATGTACTCACAGTGTCTCTCCGAGACGGAGACAAAACACAAGCAACCTTGTTTAGAGGTTGGTTACTGATTAGCACCAAAACTGTTGCAGTTCATTTTCCTGCTGCACCTTATTGAGCTACTCAACGATGCCATTCAGTTTGCCGTTTGTCTCCGAGTTAGCAAACAGCTCCCCCGCTGCTCAGCTCTGTGTCTTTACAACTCTCCCCCCCAGCCCCTCTTCTCATCGGAGGATGTGAGAAAACAATAGGGCTAATAAAAGAAGCAGAGAGATAATTACAGCGCAGTGATGAAGTAAGCGCTCCTACGCCCCGGACCATAAATACCAGCACTGTGAAATGGGATATGTGGGTGACTTTGGGGTGCCTTTATGTGCTTTTCTGTGCCAACAACGGCAATGTATTCTAAATACCATGTACGTGCCGTGTACATGCCAGGGTGAATCTGGGATATCTGTGGTAATGTCTCTATCAGGCCCTGATACCCAGAGGCCCCTGCCAAGGGGATTGGGGTGAATGTGGCACAGGAGGTGTCAAAGTTGGGTTGGGGGTGCAGTGTGTGTGTGTGTCCAAGTATGTGTGTGAGACAGTGGAAGGAAGGAGGAGGGGGGAGGGGGGCTTAGGGCAGATTGTGCATGGTACTCACCCTTTTGCGGGCGGGGCTGAATGAAGTTATTTCTAGGCCCCTGTCCATCTGTTACCGTGGCAGCAGCAGTGACCAAGGTGTTGCCATGGCGAGGTGGACACAAAAAGGCGTGGCGTGGGAACGGGTCCAGGGGTCAGGAGTGAGGGTCAGGGGGTCAGGGGTCACAACCAGCTGGACAGCACACAAGAGGAGGCCGGGTGAGAAAAGAAGGTGGGAAGGTTTGGTTTTCTTTCTCTTTTTGGCCCTTTCTTCTCTGGGGTTTTCACTCGGGTGGGACACGTCCGAAGAGTGGACACCACTGGACATTAACATTGAACTGGGGCGGTTAGATGAAAAAGAGAGGGGTGGGGGGATTGTAAAAGGTGAAGGGGAGTGAGAAGGGCCATGGGGTTCACACAGTAGGGCCCCCACAACGTTCAGGCTTTGGGAGGCTCGCCCGCATTACGCCTCATACCTACTGGTGTCTAATCGCGCATAGCATTTGACAGGCAATTGACTCTGTTCAATACGCGCAAATGCCACTATTGAAAGGTTGTGGACGACTGTGTGTGCATGTGTGTCTGTGTGTGTGGCCGCGACCTGCACTTCAGCCAGATAAGTGACACCCTGAGAAAACAAAAGGCCATTCGACTACATTTCATTCTGGTCATTTCATGCTCAAAACTGCTCACAGACAATAAGACAAAGTGTAGGCGGCAGATAAATAAAGAGTTCCATCAGCATGGGAAAGCACATTTTTCAAAATGTTGAGGAAATTCAATTTTTTACCTATAACTTCTCTATCATCCTTCTTGTGTCAAATGCTGTCCAGGCACTATGGCTTTGAATATTATGATGTCTTATTATTGTTTTGTGATGCGATCATTAGTTTGAGACTTGAAAGCCAACATAGGCAAAGTTGAAATACCAATTAAGTAAAATAAATGTCATTCAGGTGTGTTTTCTTTCTTCTTAAACCACTAATGTACACAGCTGAGGCACACTGTTAAAGTCCTGCTTCATTGGCAGAAAAAAAGTTTGTTTTACAATGCTCCATAAGATGAAAGAGTGAGTCCATGGGGCTGTGTAAAAAAACCGATATAGACAGATTAAATTACTTACACAGATTTTGCGTGTGATTAACAATACATTAGAATTACCTTTTTTTCTCCACAGTATTATAAGTTTGACAGTCATGATAAAGCGGATATCTTGTTCTAGCAAACCTACAACATTCAAGATATGAGAGTGTCACTATTTAAAGGTCCCATATTGTGAAATGTGAGATTTTCCTTTTATCATAAAAGAAGATTCAAACTGCTAAATAAATACTGTGAAATTTACGAAACACTCAATCAATGGAGAAAAAACACAGCATGTATTTATAAACTTAACTTGAAACTTCTATCAGGACTGTCTTACAGTTATGATGTTACAACCAGTGATACCAGAAATGTTGTAGTCAATATCAAAAAGACAGAAATTCTCCAGCTGCAAACATCTAATGTACACTAGCTCTCCTCTGCCAATTTCAACGATTGGTTTTTCACAATTTATAATTATAAGGAAAAAAAAGTGCACTTTTCCTGGAGGTGTGTGTAGTAATTTTACTGCACCCCACCCCATTTTCCTGCAGCCCTGGGAAGCCCTTGTGGTGCTAGAGGTCATTACAATACCTGTGATGCTGAGAAAAATAAATAAAAGAGTACCGTCAAGTGACATCCCTAGTCACAACTACATAATATACATATTATTTCAGTTTCTAACCTTAACATTCTGTCTCTGTTTATTTCCAGGTTCAGTCAAAGGGTGCCTTCGTAAAAAGTCACTCACGGCCCCTACACACGGCGGCGTGCGTTGACGCTTGCTGGCGGGCATGTCTGAAGCTAGACCAATAACCAATCACCTGAATCTCCCGCCCCGGACACACAAGCAGCGGTTTGATTGGCTAGAGCTTGTACTGGCATATGATTCGATTGGCTGACGCTTCCGTCGAAGCTTCAAAAGTAGAACATTGCTCTACTTTTGAAGGGAGCAAAGCTACGCTTTACGGCCCCTACACACGGCGGCGTGCGTTGACGCTTGCCGGCGGGCGTGTCTGAACCTCGACCAACAACCAATCACATGAATCTCCCGCCCCTGACACACAAGCAGCGGTTTGATTGGCTAGAGCTTGTACTGGCATATGATTCGATTGGCTGATGCCTCCATCGAGGCGTCAAAAGTAGAACATTGCTCTACTTTTGAAGCGAGCAACGCGAGAGAAGCTACGCTTTGCTCCCGCAATGCAGTTCGGCGAATCGTGACGTCACCCCATTCAAAGTGAATGGGCAGAAGCGTTGAAGCGTCAACGCACGCCGCCGTGTGTAGGTGCCGTAACACAAACTGGACTGTCGGGTAATTTGGAGCGCATGCCATAATGAAGCATGTGGTTATTCAGAGCAGCTCACTTCTGGTGTGGCAGAGACTACTCTGGGGAGAATGTGCAGTAGAGCGCCACACGCAATGAATGTGTCAACGTTTCTATTGCCATACTATTCGAGAAAACGGTAGATAGCTAATTACCTTACATTTCATCCTCTAACATTAGCTATAGGCTACATTTTTCATATGCATATTTTACATTCTAAAGACTATCATGTCAAAAGTCAACGTTTTTAAAACCCGTAATGCACCCAGTACAACAAATTGATTTTTTAAACATTATAGCATGTAAACATATTGTATGTTATGAAGTATGAATGTGAAGAAAAAACACAATATGTGACCCTGAATACATTAAAGAAAATACAATAATAATAATTAATATATAAGACTAAATCGGCCAAGGGTCCCGTAATGATGTTACATTTTTTTGTATAGATGTAAAACTGCTCATCTAGAGGGGATAAGAGTCTGCACTAGGGAGCAATGGGTTATCTAGGTGGAATGCTGTCACCTGTAACTCAAGCAATTAGACCTAAACATGACCTGTTATCTAATGTTCTCTTAAGAGCCCCAACCAAGCCTGTTTTTCAGGTCTCAGGCTCGAAAATGACATTCCCAGAACAAATGGCCATATCTTCACTTCTAAAAGGGGTCAATTAAAAATCTTTTTTCTCAAAGCAATGATAAACATGTGAGTTGGATGTAGAAAAGTCAGAATCAATATATATGTTTTTATTTTAAAGTAAATTCAGATTAAACATAGAAAAAAAATGTAAATGATAGTTTCCGTCCAAAAAAAAAACATTACTTATAGTGAAAAGTTAACCACCCTTGAATGATGGAATAGTAGACTAAAAGCTTTAGGAATCCAAACTATAATAAGTACCCTGTATCAAGATTGATGCAAAACAAGTTTTTAGAGAGGTTTAGAGAAAAAAACCCACTTCTGGGGTCATTTGGGTGTATTTGCCATATCTCTGGAACCCATAGGTCGATTTTGGTGATTGACACCTCTTATTAACTGTTAGAGCCAATAGAATCGAGGGGAAGTTCCTAAATCCATCTAAACATTACCCATTGGTGAATGAGTGATGCGCAGCCAGCACGCCCAAAACCGGAAGCTCTCATACACTCTTGTCGCTCTCATAGCAACTATATATGAAAACTACTCTTATTGACATAAATGTTATGATGGATTATCAGTAATCATTTCAAAGTGACACAGAGACATTGGATTAATCATCAGCAGCATTTTTATGCGTTTTAATTCCATTAAACACAATTTTTGAAAACAGCAAAGGTAAGACGTATTTGCCGTTTTGGCTACGTAAAGCTAAGTTGTGTGTTGTCTGGTTTTGCCTTCGCTGCGGTGAGTTCTGGTATCACGCACAGTGATGATACTTATATTGGAATCTGTGGAATCTCAGCTTTCATATGATATCTTGTTTGTGCAGATCCGATGAAGTATAAAATATTTCTACCGTGAGTTATGTGCTAAGTGCGTTAGCACTCGTTCGCTTAGTGCTAAATCAGACGCTCTGCGTTAGAGTTGTGTTTTGATTCGGTAAAAATTGTTGATATCGTCAGTTAGCTGAGTTTCTTCCCGTTAAGCGGGTATGACACAGGTTGTTAAATGTTAAGAAGCCCTGAGACACAGTTTCGTGAAAAAAGGGGGCTGTGGGGCTTAACAGGTTTTAACATGTTACCTGTTTATTGCATGAACCAAACACCAAGGCAAAATGACTTGTAAGTGAAAGTCTTCTTGGCAATAACACTTTTTCTGATTCTGACCTAGCTGAGTTGTCAGATGTTAAAAATCGATCATGAAAATGTCAACGATTTTGAGAATGTGTCCTTTTTTTAAAAAGACATTTGCTAGTTTTTGTATATGCTATTCACATGACACATGCAAACATTAAAAAAACTAAACTTTTGTCCTCATTGCACCATGAAATACCCTCCGAACTTTAAACAGATTTGAGCTGAAGCTTCATGAAAGACGGATGTAGCGGCTAAAGTTCTGCGGAACTACAGCAGCAGTAGAGATTGAAATGTCCACCTGCTCCGTAACGAACAGAAGTAGACTGCAAAACCTTGAGCCGCATGAGTGGATAACACATTATGACAACGTGGATAAGAAGTCGCTTACAATGCCATTACACACACTAGAACACACACACACATGCACAGAGTAAATACACAGGGCCTCTTTAGACTTTAATAGTTGCAGGGATCCATACTTCTCCTCAGAACACAGTAATAGGATTAGGAGCAGCCTTGGGAGGACATGGCAGGCCAAGTCCAACACTCCGTTTGACACCTTTTGTCCTCGAGCCCTGAGACGCAGATCACAGCAATAGGATGAGGGACAAAGGCTTTTGAACATTGTGTTGTAGCTACAAATATACCCTGATGGGAGAACGCTGAGCTCCTGGTTCCACTGCGGATAAAACGAACAGACAGCAATTTTGACAACTCAATCAATTTTTAAGATGAATTAATGTGTCTTGTAAATCAATTAAATGGTCTCCTAACTTAAGTGACGCTACATCCTACAATGTTTACATATTTATGAAATGTAAAATGTGTAAATCTGTGCCCTTAATTTTACATTGGAGGGAAAACGTTACAATACAATAGAAAGGTTATATCAATGACACTGATTGTACATATAAAGAGTATATTTGATAAGATGCTTTGGCCTAAATTATATCTCTTCTTAATATTATTTTGTACCTTTCAATAATGGTGATCCATATAGAACCAAACAAATACATGTTTATTTTATTTAAATTTTTTTATTTAATATATATATTTCAATTTTCTGGCTTTTTTTTCTCTCTTGTCATACTTGTCAGGTGACTTATGTTGCTTTTTTTTTAACCATGCAGTTCTTCTTACTCTTAATCTTAAACAAAAACACACCTTTCTGACCTGTAACATGCCTTTCACTACACAGTATTTCTAATGCTGTCAGTAACCCAGTATTATATTTTTTCAAGTAGTATTTCATATTTTAATGTCTTGTCAATTTGTATACGTTTATTCCTGTTCTTTTGTATGCATTTTAACATGGATGGGATTTGTCTTGTTTGGATGTTGAAACTGTTATTCAATAAAGTTAAAAGATGATCAACAATTAGCTGGAAGACAGTGTTAATCTTAATCATAAAATAATTACTCAAAAGTTGCTTTACCCTCAGTCAAACCTCTCGTTACCTCTCGACTGAGCAGATATCTCAGAGATAACCTGTGATTTTATTGTTAAATATGTATTTAAAACCATTTCACTTGTGTAACATCATCTTTAATTTCACAGAACGAAGCCCTCAGTTTCTCACTGTGAAGAGATAAAGGGCATGCACCTTGATTGTATAGTTATTTATATTTACATTTTCTTATACTGCAGGAGGTTCTGTTGCACTGAGAGCAGCAGCTCATCCTCGGATCGAGCAATTATTGGCATTCCCAACGATCTCCTCACATCCCGTGCCATGACGAGGTGACAGAGATTCTCTGTCCTCTCCCCTGCCTCTGCACTCCGGGAGAACGACCAAAAGCAGTTTTACGACCAAGAGCTGCTGACCCTCACTTCCTGCCAAGAATCAGAGAGACGAGGTTCAAAGTGATCCCAGGCACACAAACCAACACAAGTGCAACGAGGAGCGCACATGAACCCTGGCACACAGGTTTTAAGATTTAGTGTCAGGTGCATTCACATTAATACACTCAATGCTTTAACATAATGGCTAAACATATTTCTAAAACGGTGATGTTGGTCATTTGGATGTCTGGATGTGAATGTTTGGAGACATTTCACTGAAGGACAGCCAACAGGTGGATGTAACAAGTCCATATCTGTTATCTGGGAGCTGTCAAAAGGCATTCTGTGAAAAATACAGGTGAACTTTAAATGTTTGGGGAGAAAGTGTTGAACAATTACAGCACCTATCACAAAGCTGACCTACAGTAAAGCAAGTGGCTTCTCCGTTAAAAAGAAAAAGAGTACAACAACAAAGGAAATTGCTTGCTGTAAATCCAGCGACAGAGGAGAATAAAGTTCAATCACTGTGCTGAGTAGAGAAATGATTCAGGACCAAAGTGTGAATGCTCAGATTACATTCAATAAGACAAAACTACAAACATGAACAGCTCTCAGTTACACCAATATGCAAACCACATAAAGACAGGATATATGAATTGCTTCATGCTGTTTTTTTGCACACAAAAAATACACAGTTCTACTTAATTTGTTAGTCTGAGATACTTGCATTAAGAAGAACTAATTATAGCAAACAGTTGTGCAGTTTGATTTGGTAAAGCAATTTGAACTGCCCTATGCAAGGTGGTATATAATAAGTTGTGCTTGATAAGTTAAAGCTTAGAACTTTAGATTATTAGCTTTGAAAGTACATTTTCAAATAATTATTTAGGGCAAATGTTGGTTCAGTGCTAACATACATCATCGCATTATGCAGTCACTCCGGAGAGCTGGTTGAACTGCAGTTTTCTGTCAGAATCAAATTTGATAAATGGGATGCTTTAAACCAATTTTAGAAAAATGAAGAGTAGTTGGTATTGCTTGAAATGAATGAAGTAAAAATAAAATAATTATTATTTTATAACAATAATAAAAGACAGAATGCACTCCTTAAATAGTTCATGCCACACTCAGGAACATGCTGTTGTACATTAAACTGTATATACTAAAATTTCAACAGCAAATTGTGGTGAGGCTAAACACATGTTGCTTTAAACTTCTTGACATCTCCGCTCTCTCTTTCCAGCCCTGAAAGAGATCCTGATGAATCAATTTGAGCGATAAAAAAAGGAGGGAAATGGCATGGCAGAGATGTGTGAATAAGAGCCAGCAGTCAGATTTGATTACAATAGGAAAGCACCAGAGAAAGGAAAGCCTTCACTTTCAGCAAGTCATGTCTTTTCAAGAAAAAGCTTGTAGTATAAATGTGTGAGTGTGTGATTCTGTCTGTGTGTGTGAGAAAGTACGAAAAAAAAGAGCGGTGCATGTGATTATTGGACGAGGGCCCGGTCAGGGGCCGCAGGGCGGCCCACAGACGGACCCGGAGAAAGGGACATTTACCTTGAACTCCAACTGTCCCGTCTCTGGGGCGGGGTCAGGTATTGTAGCTGGGTCTGACAGGGTCAGGAGGGGACAAGAGGGGGAGACAGGGGGAGGCGGGTGGGGAGCAGGGACAGAGGCTGCCCCCGGGGTCGTGGGGCGCTACCCCTGTGGGGGGCCAGAGAACGTGGGGGCAGGGGGGGAGGGAGAGTAGGTATTGGCAGATTTTCATGGGGTGCAGATGCTCAATATGCAGATGTCTAATCGAATTGTGCGACGATGAATTGGTTCCCTCTCCTCATTTGCATCAGGACAATCCCCGGCAGTGGCTCAGGGGTCAGCGGAGCTCCCCCGGACAAAATGAGCAGCCGGCTGCAGACGCCCCTGAGGACGTGTGAACTTGAAGTAGACTTTACTCAATGACAAGATTATTGATTGATTCAAATTTCTGTCTGTCTGTCTGGGAGTGCATGTGACATCTGTCATTTCAGTAAAGATGTCGTTTCTCTAAGTATGAAATGGAAAAAGCGTTTATTGTTCTTCGGTGTTTGGCCAGCAGTAGACTTACCATTATTAGTGAACAGGGTTAGCGTTTAGCCAAAACAAACACTCAGATGATGCCATATTATTGACATAATTATTGTTCTTATACTGATTGTAAAGTTCCAGATTTAAATGTTTCAGGCCAAGAAAAAAAGAAAATGTAAACCCGGACAGGGCGAAGATTAGAAAATCGGCTTGTGTTGTTCATGGTTATGTTTTGTTCTCAAACGAAAGGGCAAGTCTCAATTTTTTGGTTCTTGTTTAAGCAAAATACATTTAACAACAGCCCCACAACCAGCATACATTTGTTGTCATTTCCTTGAGCAGTCACCCCAGGAACAGAAGCTCTAGAGGCAACAAGACCCTCAAGCAGATGCAAAACAAAACCAGAGAGCAGCCCTCTCTAAAAAGAGAGCCCCACAGATAAAGCTTCTCTGTGATAGTGTTAATGAAGTTAAAGCCATAAAGAACACAGCAGAGTGAGGGAAAGGAGGCAGAAAAGAGTTTCATTTAAATGTTGAAACACCAATGGGCTGAATTATTTTTCAGATGTGATTTAGAGTTGGAACAAACACATACACTCACTGGCCATTTTATTAGGTACACCTGTTCAACTGCTTGTTAACGCAAATATCTAATCAGCCAATCACATGGCAGCAACTCAATTCACTTAGGCATTTAGACATGTTCAAGACAACCTGCTGAAGTTCAAATAGAGCATCCGAATGGGGTGATTTAAGTGACTTTGAACGTGGCATGGTTGTTGGTGCCAGAAGGGCAGGTCAGAGTATTTCAGAAACTGCTGATCTACTGGGATTTTCACGCACAACCACCTAGGGTTTACAGAGAATGGTCAGAAAAAGGGAAAATATCCAGTGAACGGCAATTCTCTGGGTGAAAATGCCTTGTTGATTCAAGAGATCAGAGAAAATGACCAGACTGGTTCAAGATGATAGAAAGGCAACAGTAACTAAAATAACCAATAGTTACAACCAAGGTATGCAGAAGACCATCTCTGAACGCACAACACGTGCACCTTGAAGCAGAGGGGCTACAGCAGCAGAAGACCACACCGGGTGCAACACCTGTCAGCTTAGAACAGGAAACTGAGGCTACAATTTGCACTGGCTCACCAAAATTGGACAATAGAAGATTGGAAAGATGTAGCCTGGTCTGATGAGTCTCGATTTCTGCTGCGACATTCGGACGTTCGGGTCAGAATTTGCCGTAAACAACATGAAAGCATGGATACATCCTGGCTTGTATCAACGGTTCATGCTGGTGGCGGTGGTGTAATAGTATGGGGGATATTTTCTTGGCATACTTTAGGCCCCTAAGTACCAATTGAGCATTGTCCATCCCTTTATAATAATAATAATAAATTATATTTCTATAGCGCTTTTCTTGAACCCAAAGACGCACAGTGTACCCATATTCTGATGGCCACTTCCAGCAGGATAATGCACCATGTCAGAAAGAAGAATTAAGGCGGTTATTAAGGCAAAAGGGGGTCCAACCTGGTACTTGCAAGGTGTACTTAATAAAGTGGCTGGTGAGTGTACCAGCATTGACACACTCACAGGGTGAGTGAAAGGCAGCAAGGACCCAAATGCAGAGAACTGGACAGACAGGGAGAATGTAGGGATTCATTGCGATGGTGATCGTAGCTTAATAGCTTGAAAGCAATGTCAACAAGCAACAAAGAAAAATGACTATCTGACAGGGAGTGGAAAAGGCATGGTTAATGTTTGCAGGGCGGATGAGGAAAGTGGGAACAGGTGAGCAAGTGGGTGGAGAAGGTCAGGTGACTTTGATTGGAGGGAAAGCAAGATGGGCATCTGGTGAACCGGAAGAGAATGGGGGGGGGGGCTAAAGGGAGAGAGAGAAAGGGATAATGTGATAAACATTGTTTAAATAACCAACAAGAACCTACATCGATTAAAACAATTATTTATTTTTACAAAGTGAAAATAAAATGCAGTTAAAATTATTCTGGGCCCAGAGTGACACAATGTTTCGACCTTTGCAATTTCATTTAAATTGTTCATTAAGATCTATAAAACTGTGTTACCATTGTGATTTGGTTATATCTACACTGGAAAAACTGAAACGTTGACTTTAATTAAATGTATTATGTCAACAAATGTCCCATAAATGTATTAGGTTAGTTGAAAGCAATATTATTAAGTTGAACCTAATATTTTCAATTAAACGGAATATTGGGTTATTATCAGTCCATAATAAAATGGTTATCAGAGTGGTGTCTCAGTACAATAAAAGTAACTTTTCCCAGACACCCAACCCACGTGGAGGGGCGTGGAGCTTCAGCAGTTGGAAGCTGTGAGTTTTGAGGGCTTCTTTGAAGGATGTGAGTTTTTGAAGTTCGACTGGGATTTGAAAAAGAGTTACGTTGAGATGGTTCTCTATTACACTTAAAAGTACTTGTTGGAACTGAGGCAAGCTGACATTTCTAAATCTTGAAGTTGTAGTCTAGCTTGAACGTCTGTGATTCCATACATTTGATGCAACTTTTCTGATAGATGCAACATTTACCTTAAATTAAAAGGTATTATGTTAATTTCTGTGCTGTCCTGAACTACCTTCACTTCCTGCTTCTCCTCCTGGTCACTAAGTTTTCCACATTTACATATGAACATAATGCCTCAAAACATTGAATAAATCGTGCAATGGAGGAAAACATCTTATGAATAATGAATTATAAAAAGTTCTATAGTTTAATTTCAAATTGTAATGCACTGGATCTTCTAAAAACAACATACTATTTTTAAAAGTAAACCATAATAAAACCCAGTGTTACGCCAGAGAAATGCTTGAGGTTCGAAATTCTCGAGCAGCTCTTTTCTCTGTGCTGACTTCTCTCACAGCAGCTCAGGTTTACGTTGCTCTCTAGTGGTAGCATGGGGAAGCAGTTACATACCTCTAAGCCTCAAGATTCAGTGCCTTTATTGCCATGTTGAACTGACCATGTAACACGTTTTTGAAACTCTTTAAAAAGATAGCAACTACAGATTGAGACATGTTGTTTCTCTGTAAAATATTTAAGTTGACTCTCTACCGGTTCCTGTCAAATTCCACAAATGGTCTTTGTCTCTGCTTGTCTGTTTTCAATGTCCAAAACCCATTTTTATTATGTTATACGTGAACATTTGCTTACTCACTTAAGTTTTGTTATTGCTCCTGCATTGATAACTCCCGTAAGACTTCAACAGCCATGTCTTTCAACTATAGAGACCTGGGTTGTGATAATGGTTTTAGAGTATTGAAAGATTAGACAGTGATTCAAGAAAACATTATATGACTTCCAATGTTTCAGTGGTAAAAATGTATCATATCTGAGTTAAAAGCCGCAAGACAACAGAAAAAGGAATACATTGTAAAAGTAGGAGGTGTTTTATTTGTATTTATGTTTACACATTTCTCCAACAACCAAGTGTACAACTGCAAAGCTGATGACCTGGATGATATCTCATCTACACATTTTTGTGCTACAAATTCTATTGCCTCAGTGTTTTTAAGTAGTCTTGGATGAATGCTACAATAAAATGTTACACAACACTCGACATGGGCACAGCATGTGGCCTATGTTCTGTAGTAAGCCAAACAAAAATACAGTTTCTGCTATCAATAATCCTTGTGTAAATGTGTAAAAAGCTAACACAAACGCAAAATAACATTTGTAAACCCACAAAAAGTGTTTTGCAAATATAAAAAAGGATCTGCAAATACAAAAAATGTCTCTGTGTATTGGCTTTTACACAGAGTTCATAAACTTTTCAATGCAGACAAGTTTAAGGCACACAGTGAAAATGTATAGTTTTAGATGTTAAATGACAGTGTACGTTTACCGTCCTGGAAGGAGAGTTTTGGACTCCCACAGTCTCCTTCCAGGACTTTCGGCGGAATCAGCTCTTCATCGACCTCAGATTTCTCCTCAGGAGCCGTAAGGTCAGAAACACACTATTGTTAGTGTGAATGCTGTGCTTCAAATCTTTATTCTTCTTATTTCAACCAATACTTTGGCTCTCAATAACTTCAGCATACTTTCAGCTACAGGAACAATTCAAATATAAAAAATATTCAGCCTTTTCAGCACATGATGGGAAACTTTCAACTTTTTCAATTTTCTTCACACTTTTTTGAAATATTCAGCTCTTTAAACTCTTTTTTTAACATGGAACTCAATGGGAGGAACCTTCAAATCCTCTTTTAACTACACCGTGCGCCACATGCTACTCCTTCCACATACTTTCAGCTAGAGACTTCATTCCAACTTTAAAATGATCACAAGATATTCAGCTATTAAAATCCTTTTCAGATTTGTGATATCTTTTACACTTTTTGAGATATTTAACTTAGTTTGGAGCTTGGTAGAGAGGCCTTTTTCATATTTTAACATTAGTGTGTATTGCGCAGCTCGTTAAGGCTTAGAGTGCGTGATGTCACATCCCGGTTCCCAAGAAAACAAGGATCACAGGATTAAATGACTACAGACCCGTCGCCCTGACCTCTGTGGTTATGAAGTCCTTTGAGCGCCTTGTCCTGTCCCACCTAAAATCCATCACAGACCCACTCCTGGACGCCCTGCAGTTCGCCTACAGAGCCAACAGGTCTGTGGACGACGCTGTCAACATGGCCCTTCACTTCCTCCTCCAGCACCTGGACACAGCAGGAACCTACGCCAGGATCCTGTTTGTGGACTTCAGCTCCGCCTTCAACAGGATCATCCCGGCTCTGCTGCAGGACAAGCTCTCCCAGCTGCACGTGCCCGACTCCACCTGCAGGTGGATCACAGACTTCCTGTCTGACAGGAAGCAGCACGTGAGGCTGGGGAAACACGTCTCTGACCCCCGGACCATCAGCACCGGTTCCCCTCAAGGCTGCGTTCTTTCCCCTCTGCTCTTCTCCAGCTGCACCTCCAGTCACCAGTCTGTCACGCTCCTGAAGTTCGCAGACGACACCACCCTCATCGGACTCATCTCTGGTGGGGACGAGTCTGCCTACAGGTGGGAGATGGACCATCTGGCGACCTGGTGTGGGGAAAACCACCTGGAGATCAACGCCCTCAAGACAGTGGAGATGGGTGTGGAATTCAGGAAGAACGCAGCCCCATCCGCCCCCATCACTCTGTGTGACTCCCCAGTAACTGCTGTGGAGTCTTTCCGCTTCCTGGGCACCATCATCGGCCAGGACCTCAAATGAGATCAGAACATCTGCTCCCTCGTCAAAAAAGCACAGCAGAGGATGTTCTTCCTCAGGCAGCTGAAGTAATTCAACCTGCCAAAGACAATGATGGTGAACTTCTACACCTCCATCATCAAGTCCACCCTCACCTCCTCCATCACCATCTGGTATGCCGCAGCCACAGCCAAGGAAAAGGGCAGGCTGCAGCGGGTCATCCGCTCTGCAGAGAAGGTGATCGGCTGAAATGTGCCATCCCTCCACGACCTGCAGGCCTCCAGAACCCTGAGGCAGGCAGGGAAGATAGTGGCCGACCCCTCCCACACTGGATACAAACTGTTCACCCGCCTCCCATCTGGCAGGAGGCTGCGCTCCATCAGGACCAATACCTCTCGCCACCTGAATAGTTTCTTCCCCTCCGCTACCGGCCTCTTAAACAAGGCACGGCCCCCCCACTTACACTTACCTCAGCCACAACATAGTCTCTATATGCTTTACATAATGCCACACAATGTTCATACTGCTTACTGCACATATTTCTTGTTTCACATTTCATATTTTATATCCTATAATTCATTCATAGCATTCTATTTCCATGTAAATTACTGCTTTATTTTATTGCTATTTAACTATATTTTATTACGGTGTCCCTGTTAAGCGGGTCTTTTTTCTTTCTTTCACTGTGTCTCAGGGCATCTTAATATTTCAGAACATATTAATGTGTTCTACCAGATTAACGGGAAGAATCTCAGCTAACTGACGATACAAACCATTTTTACCAAAACAAAACACAAGTCTCATAAGAAGCATCTAAATGACCCCTGAGCGAAAAATGCTAACGCACTTTGGCACAGAACTCAAGATAAAAGATACCCTTATTACTTATCGTAACTGCACGGTTAAAAAGGGATGTCAATCATCAAAATCGACCAAGGGGGGCCAGAGACATGGGAAAACTAAACTGAAAACGTTACATTATAATTCAGCAGCATGATATGGGAAGTATGATTTAAATTTGTCACTTCTGCATGTCAAACTTTTCATGTTGGTACTTATAGTTATGACATTCCCAGAACAAATGACCATAACTACACTTCTAAAAGGGGAAAATTAATAATCTTTTTTCTCAAAGCAATGATAAACCTGTGAGTTGGATGTAGAAAAGTCAGAATCAATATAGATTTATTTTTATTTTAAAGTAAATTTAGATTGAACATAGTAAACAAATGTAAATGATTGTGTCCGTCCAAAAAAAAACATTACTTATAGTGAAAACCACCATTGAATGATGGGATGGTAGACTAAAAGCTTTAGGAATCCAAACTATAACATATAATAAGTACCCTGTATCAAGATTGATGCAAAAGAAGTGAAATTTGACCTTTTTAGAGAGATTTAGCAAACAAAAACACTTCTGGGGTAATTTGGGTGGATTTGACCTATATCTCTGGCCCCCTTTGGTCGATTTTGATGATTGACATCTCTTTTTAACAGGTTAAAGGTGTGGCTCATTTCAACGTGATATACTGCTCTGTAGCTGGACCTGCAATAATGTATCCTGGGAAGGTTTTCCAGGATACATTATTGCAGGTCATTATTAATTACTAATAATACTGTTAATACTTGTTTATTCTCATTCTTCTTTTCATTCTTTTCATTCCTGTGTATATTCCATGTGTAATATCTGTGTTTATTCTTATTATGTTACTGCCTAAACACATGAATTTACCTACGGGGATTGTTAAAGGTCAATTTTATCTCATCTTACCTCGCCCCTTAAATACATAAAGGTCTATTATTTACATTATGTAATTGCAGTGTCAATCGCAAGCGGAGCAACATCCTCTTCTCCTCCAGGATGCTCCTGCAGTCTCGCGCAGCCTAAATAGGTGAGTCTCAGATACAACATTAATCTCGCGATATGTCATTACAGACCTATTGTATCTTAATAAATGCAATTTTACCCAGTAGCCTATATAGGAGTGAAAAAGTTTAAACAATTATTCCTAAATACGTTTTTATCATATTGTGATCGCTGAGGGGAAATAAAATCAATCTTTTTATCTAAATAGAGACAACGAGGGAGCATAGAAGGAGGCACATTTTGGAGTGGAATGCGACCTCGCGAGATTTCGTTGAGCTTACTTGAGTAAATGCCACGTCTTAACAATAGCATCCACGCAGACACAAGTATAAGCGTTTTATCAAACGTATTGCTCGCAGGACAGAGAGTTATCCAGCGGCCCAGCAGGCAGTGATATCTGACACAATCCGGTGAGAAGTAATTGCTTGTTTTCTATTCTATGTCGCAGTCAATAATTCTGCTGCAGCAACATGTTAGCAAGTTGTTAGCTAGCTAACCAGTAAAGCTAGCTTTCTCTATAACTTGTGTGATGCGTGGTCATTGTTTGATGACTGGGGTTTTCACTGTTTGCAGTTAGATTACATGTATTTAACACTTACGGATTATCCGCTTTACACCAACATCCTACAAGGAAGCTGCCAGCAAATAAACACGATCAAAAACAATGCAAACTCTAAATCAAGCTGAAACAGATGTTTGTTAAATCCGCTAAGGTGTCGTTACATGAATGCTATTGTAATTACAACTGTATTGCATTAACCGTTTTGCATTAGCGCAATACACCCAATGAATATGTTAATGTTGCACAACTGTAATCATTAATCACAGCCTATTTAATCAAATACAAGTTACTTGACTGTTTCCATTTGATGCAACTTTGTACTTCTGCTCCACTACAGCTGTAGTAGCTGTGGTTACTTACTTATTAACACAAAATGTAAATCAATTATAAACCCAAATGATGATGTCTTATGCGCTTCATGAATTCAATTAAACTAGCAATGAGTCTAACTATGAATCCAGCAATTATTATAATCCAGTGAAATACAATGATATACAGATTTCCCCGTAAAGGTCCATTCTGCATAATCAGTACTTTGGGTAACTTATATTATTTTAACACGTTTACTAGTGTTTTTTACTTAAGGATGTTTTTGAATGCAGGGCTTTAACAACTAAGCATGTACAATTACTCACATCTTTTAACACTGGTATTGTATTATTATGATATGTTGTAGTACTTCTTCCACCACTGACATTAATGCAGTAAATGCAATCCCCATTTGAATACCTTGGCTAAACTGACTGATCCGATTAAGTAAGAATAGTTCTTCAATAGATAGGGATAACACCCCAATCTCACTGATGATGCGCTTGTGTAAAGGGTGAAATGGTGTGACTGAAAATGCTTCCATGACTACAAGGGGCGGACACCTTTTTATGTGAGTGAACACATCTATCCTCGAGAACACAGTTTATTGGCTGATGATGCAATTCCTTACACAAGGTGAGGTAAAGAAAATCCACTGCAGCTGTATCTTTCTAATTAAGCAGTGGCCGCAGTTGCCACACTTGCTAAACAAATCAGTGCATTCAAATGTTGCAGTCATTTAGTGCTGTAATACTTCAATTTAAACAGTTCTAGCATTAGCAACTGTCTGGTTCCTTGTTCTTTGCTGTCACAGGGAACAAGAGGGATTTTAGGCCCTTTTTAAATTCTCACTTCTTCACTTTTTTCTCTCTGTCATAGGGGATACCATGGGCTGTGTACGTCTGCTGGCACTGACACTGGCCGCATCTGCAGTCCTCCTGTTAGCCTCCCATTCAACCACCGCCCATAGCCATTCCCATGGCGACCATGGACACGGCCACCACGGCCACTCTCACGATGACCCTGAGGATGTGAAGATGTTCCATGGAGCGAGCAAGTGGAGCGCAGAGGCTAACATCCCTCTGGAGGAAGAGGAGCACCACGGGCACGCTCACTCTCATGACCATGGACACGATCACGGGCACGCTCATGATCACGGACACGCTCATGATCACGGACACGCTCATGATCACGGACATCAGGAGGATATTGTCCGGGTGCACAAGGAGGAAAATGGACACGTGCACTCACACGGAGGGGAGAGGGTGAAGAGGGAGGCAGAACCAGAGAAGAGGGATACGTTGGAGCTCTGGACACAGGTGAGGTCACAAGGTTAGGCTAGGAACAATGGGTTGTCTGTATGAAATGTGGCACGGAATATCTGTTTTTATATTTGTCTCTTGGAAAAGAGATGCAATGTATTTTATGTAGCGGTGGTGCTGCTCAGAGTCACATTGTATGAGACTCTGTAGTAAGCAGCAGCTCTCAGGTCAGATCGGTTTCATCCTATCCAGACACACAATTTATGTAGGAATCTGCCAACCTTCCTGGAAAAGTATTGGCATGAGGAGCCAGTTTAATATAAATGCCTTTTTCTGGAACACAATACACAATTTTGGAATTCTTCCTCTTTGTTTTCTTGCTGAGCATTACATTTGGAGATTGATACCACTCCCACATCTGCTTGTTAAGGCTGCAGGAAGTCACTCTGGCCAAGAAATAGACCCGCACAAAACCCAGGCTCACTTTTTCCCTGTTTGAAGTACATTTTATGCTGAACATAAATAAGCTTCTCCTGGCTTCAGCTTCACAACTCACACCTCCGGCGGAGCTTTTCGGGCTTCCCTGTGGAGGCTGGGGACATTGAACCAGAGTGGGCGGTTGGGAGGGGGTCTGCAGTTCGGTGGACTAAGGATTGCACCACTGCTTTTTGCAGATGATGTGGTTCTAATGGCTTCATCGGTCTGCGACCTTCAGCACTCACTAGATCGGTTCCCAACTGAGTGTGAAGCGGCTGGGATGAGGATCAGCACCTCCAAATCTGAGGCCATGGTTCTCAGCAGGAAACCGATGGACTGTCCACTCCAAGTAGGGAATGAGTCCTTACCCCAAGTGAAGGAGTTCAAGTATCTCGGGGTCTTGTTCTCAAGTGAGGGAACAATGGAGCGTGAGATGGGCCGGAGAATCGGAGCAGCGGGAGCGGTACTGCAGTCGCTTTACCGCACCGTTGTGACGAAAAGAGAGCTGAGCCAGAAGGCAAAGCTCTCTGTCTACCGGGCCATTTCCCTTCCTACCCTCACCTATGGTCATGAAGGATGGGTCATGACCGAAAGAACGAGATCGCGGATACAAGCGGCCGAGATGGGTTTTCTCCGCAGGGTGGCTGGCGTCTCCCTTAGGGATAAGGTGAGAAGTTCAGTCATCCGGGAGGGACTCAGAGTTGAACCGCTCCTCCTTCGCGTCGAAAGGAGCCAGTTGAGGTGGTTCGGGCACCTAGTAAGGATGCCACCTGGGCGCCTCCCTAGGGAGGTGTTCCAGGCACGTCCAGCTGGGAAGAGACCGAGGGGTAGACCTAGGACCAGGTGGAGGGATTATATCTCTTCGCTGGCCTGGGAGCGCCTTGGGATCCCCCAGTCAGAGCTGGTTGATGAGGCCAGGGAAAGGAATGTTTGGGGCTCTCTGCTGGAACTGCTACCTCCGCGACCCGACCACGGATAAGCGGGAGAAGATGGATGGATGGATGGCTTCAGCTTCATATTTAACATATTTCATTCATCAATACTCATCTTTTTCCCTGCAATAAACGTATTTCCCCTTATAATAAAAAGCTTTTTTCATATGCTTTGAAGGCACCGTGATTTAATGAAATTGCCATTCAAAAGCCATTCATGTTATTTAGTTTAACACCTCACAGTAGAATAATGTATTAATGAATAATTCAGCTTAATTTTGTTCTTTTACTTTCATTATTCAAGAGTGAATAATACTTATTATTTTACAGCCCTGCACGTAGTTATCATATTTTTTTTGTGGAGTCATTGTTATTGATCAATGACAAAGCACATTTGTGCTTACAAATGAACGCTCCTCATGCTGTTATAGCATAGATTAGCCTCACACAGATCACTGTTCTGCTCCTTTCCCCCTCTAACTCCGGTTTTCTCGTGTCGCATTGTGGTTAATTCACAGTTTGATGACGCTAATGCAGAATAAATCTCTCATCCCTGTCCGCAGGCTATCGGAGCGACCCTGCTGATCAGTGCGGCCCCTTTCCTCATCCTGTTCCTGATTCCAGTTCAGTCCAACAGCGACCAGCACCAGAACCTGCTCAAGGTGCTGCTCAGCTTCGCCTCAGGCGGACTGCTGGGTGACGCCTTCCTCCACCTCATACCACACGCTTTGGGTAGGTAGTGATCCCCAGACGTCGGCTCAATTGTTACTGACTTTTATTACATTCTCCTGTTGGCTTAATTGTGTCAAGAGGTGTGTTCAGGTGCATTTGTGATGTAAAACATGCCTGCTGTTATAAGAGGGCTAATGCAGGGAGGTTTTGTTCAAACAAAAGAGAGTGAGGAACCAAACTAATGATTAACAGGGACGCAGGGGATTTCAACCCGGTGACTTTTTTTCTCACAGCTCATGTTTACTTTTCTCTCTGATCTCGTAGCTCACTTTGACTCCCTATCGATACTTCAGCATCCCAACCATGGATAGCCACAACACTTCTGCAAACTTAACAGACACATAAAGAAACAATATTGTCAGTGAGCTAATGACGGCAATGACCAAATGCTCATTGAAAACCCAGACTTTGTAGCCGGATCCTCCGCTTGTCTGTTTTTATATTGATGTCTCTTCTTGTGTGTTGTGCACAGAGCCCCACTCTCACCATGGAGAAGAAGATCACGGACACTCGCATGCAAGTGAAGAGTCACAGGACCACGGCCACTCCCACGGTACGCAATTACTGCCTATTGTCTGAGTGTATGTCCTCAGATGATCCCAGGTGTGGAAATATATGTAAAAAATAAATGTACAGAAGTGAAAAAAATACCCTATTTTGACTTTATAGATGGTGACCTGTACTGTCAGTAGTGTATTGTAATGAGCAGGATTAACATGGGACGTCAGTAAGTTTCAGACTCTGTTCATGCGTCACAGTTCTAACCTGTGTTTCCTGTCCTCTTCCTGCACAGGGGCTGCCCACGGTCACACGATGTCCGTGGGTCTGTGGGTTCTCGGTGGGATCATAGCCTTCCTGGTTGTGGAGAAGTTTGTGCGGGCACTGAAGGGAGGCCACAGTCATTCCCACGGCCACTCACATGGTACGCCGATGTGACCTGACGGAAAACACTCATTGTTATATATCAAATATTCATATGCAGGACTCAGGTTTTCTTAGTCTGATCATGCTAAAGATTACAGTTTTCACACTTTATGATCTATTTGTATTATTTCTGTACAGTGTGTCCAGATAATTAGCCCAAATGGCTTTAGGAATCTAAAGCCTCTTTACCTAGTATTGTAATATTCAATCTGGGCACTGAGGATAATTTGTACTCTCTTGTAACATTCCCAGATGCTCCCAAGGAAAAGGACAGCGATGGAGAAGATGAAAAGGAAGGAAAGAAGAAAGAGGGGAAAAAAAGCAAAGACAAAGCGGTGTCAAAGAAAGAGGAGCCAAAGAGCACAGGTTAATACAATGTAGATTTTTCCAGATTTACTTATGAACCAAGAACACTAGCACCTTCTGCTGGCCAGACACTACCATGTCTGAAATGAGGAGTGATTATGCATTATAGTTTCCTTTCGTCGTTTAATAAAAAAGTTTAGTCCTACGTATAGGTACTACCTTTTTCTAGTGTGGAATACAAATGTGAAATGTACCTAAGGGTAAGAGATGGGTTATTTAATGCAAAGACAGTTTCACGTTGTCACATCCTGACATCGTGTCTGTCGTTGGAGACTGGAAACAGTGTGTTCTAATCCTCATTTCTTCTTTATTGTCTCCACTAACAGACATCAAGGTGTCGGGTTACTTGAACCTTGCAGCTGACTTCACACATAACTTCACTGACGGCCTGGCCATCGGAGCGTCGTTCCTGGTCAGTCCTGCGGTGGGCGCCGTCACCACCCTCACCATCCTGCTGCACGAGGTCCCGCATGAGATCGGAGACTTTGCCATCCTTGTTCAGTCCGGCTGCACCAAAAAAAAGGTAGCTGATAACTCAAGCTGCAGCTTCATCTTGTCCAACACAGACAATAGGCAGGATCCTGAAGGAAGTCTATTGGCCCAGTCTTCTGTAGACCCAGTCATCAAATAAATGGACTTTGCTAAATATAGATTTATATAATACATTTGACTTTTTGAAATATCACAGTGATCCCCCTTAAAATAAAGAGCCGGCAGCAAATTGAAATTTGTAGGGCCTTTAAACAATAATTGGTGTGTAATTACAGATTCAATGTTTTCAGTTTCTATGCATATTGATTTGAAAATAAATGTTTAAATCAAACTTAATTTGTGTAAGAGATTTTGAAAAAAAAAAAGCAATTGTGTTGTAGTTTTGGAGACTCATAAGACTTCAATCTTCCTCTTCCTCTTTCCCATCAGGCCATGTGTCTACAGCTGCTGACGGCTCTGGGAGCTCTGGCTGGCACATCTTGCTCCCTATTGGCTGAGGGCGTGGGCGCTGCGGCGACCGCCTGGATCCTGCCGTTCACTGCCGGCGGATTTGTTTACATCGCCACGGTGACCGTGCTCCCAGAACTGCTAGCGGGCCGCACCAGTTTCGGCCAGTCTCTGATGGAGATCCTGGCCCTGCTGTTCGGAGTGGGCATGATGGTGCTGATCGCTGAGTACGAGTGAGACGGAGAGAGAAGAGGGTCAAAAGTGGTTGAAAAAAATAATGCTGGTTTTAAGTAGAGTCCAATTGGATTATGATTTGTCAGAGGTGTTTTTTTGTATTGCTTCTGTTTTGGGACGAGCACCACCTACTGATGGGGAATGGATGATTTTTGTTATGTTTTTTTAGCGTTTCACGTGCTGATTTGTTGTACTGTATTTTTGGGAGAGACTGAGAGCTGGAAAGTAACGACCTGATGGAAACATATTTTAAGGACTGCTTTTCATTAAGGGTCTACATCAGGACAGGATGAGAAATATTTCTGTCCGCTGGTTTCACAATTTACTCACCGTGTTCAAGACACCGATCGTCAGCTTCACTTTTACTGGTGGCCGGTTTCCAAGAGTGGCTTAAAGTAGATTCATCTTCCAGCACATTTTCTGTCCTTTTGCTAATTAAATCTGCATTTCAGAGTTGGGTCAGTGAAAGGGAAGCAATGGTCGGGCTCCGTTGTTCTCACTACAGTGACCGGCTTGTTAACGTGTCTGTCTGGAGATGATGAATGTTAATATTTTTACATTCCACAAAATAAAAGTAAAAGTTGTGGCTTCTACAGATGTACTCTGAAGTCATTCAAATCTTTGTCAAAGTAACAAGCTGTTTTAGCCTTTACCATTCCTACACAATCTACTGTAAAGTTTATTAACTGACGATGGATAGTCAAGGAGAATACTGACAGCTGTGATGAACATCCCCAATAAAGGTTTATCATTTCCTTTGATTACTTTGCAGCATGTTTTCTAATTAAAGGCACATACTTTTAAATGTAATGTACTGCTATAGAAAGTCTGTAAATAATCAAATGGCCTGTTTTTAAAATGTAACATGATTGAAATTCAGTTCGAAGGAACAGAATGTAATCTACTATCAACTTACCTAGGAAGCAGATAATGTTCAGTTGGCTCTTGACTAGGGTTGCAAAATTCTGGGAATTTTCAAAGATGGAAACTTTCCATGGGAATTTATGGGAATTTTCTAAATTGAAGGTTGGCTCTTCATAGGGAACTTAAATATAGTTGGGGAATGCCATTCAAGTACACTTGAATATCCATGTCATTCCTCAATCACATCTACATAGCACACGGCCTACTCGGCTATTGAGACCACACCCCCTAGGCACTGTGCATTCCTCCATCACATGCACAGATGATTTCTAGAAGACTGGATCACACTTTTGAGCCCAAAGCACAAGGCAAATAAAGCCACACATTTGAGCCTGTGGACTACACAAAGTGAAGTTAGTTTTGATGATATTATGGGGTAATATATTTATTTAATTAAGTACAGTGTTTCTCAAACTTTTTCAAATCAAATCAAATCAAGTTTTATTTATATAGCACATTTATAAACGATTTTTGATCGAGCCAAAGTGCTGTACATATAATAAAAATAGCCTACAGTAGGGACACTTTACAGCAAGTACAACAGCACAGATTGTTCAGAATATCAATGTGAGAAAAACGACACCCTCTATCCTTAGACCCTCACATCGTACAAGGAAAAACTTCCGGAGAAAACCCACAGTTTTAAAGGGGAAGAACATGGGAGAAACCTCAGGGAGAGCAACAGAGGAGGGATCCCTCTCCCAGGACGGACAGACGTGCAAGAAATGCGGTGTGTAAATCGAAGAGATAATACATTTTACAGCCTATAGACCGAATGTTAGGAAATGTGTGTGTCTGTAATAAGAAGATGAATCCACGAAGATGTCAGCTACAATCCTGTGGAAGCCATCAGGGAAGCAGCATGACACGACCCAGGCAGGACTGCAGAGACAGGTTCAGCCACAACCCGAAGTCCACGACTTAATCCAGAGCTCAGGATAGAGGATCAAGGACTACAGCAAGACGATCAGCCTCGACTCCGGCACCCGGCGTAGATATAGATAAGAAAAACAAGAAAAAGAGATTTGGCTGGGTTAATCGGAACAAGAGAATACACAGACACAGACAGAGAGGGAAAAGTTCATTGGATAAAAGTTATTCTTGATAACCCTCAAGAAAGATCTCCTGAACCTCCCCACTCAATCTATCAAGACCCGAGCAGTTCTATTAGAAGTCCAAGGCGAGGGCACGGGCCGGCGCATACTGCTCGTGGAATCCCTCACCATATGAATTCTGACCCCTCAAGTGTACAGGTGAATTTAGAATAGTTTTCCTTCTCTTATATGAGAAACAAGGGTATGAAAACAAAAGCCAGAAACAGAGGAAGAGAGGCACAACGTGGCTACGTACATGCACTCTCCTAAATGTTAAACGAGTAAGAGGAGTTTTCATACCAAGGACCACTTAACCAATAAAAAAAACACTTGCGGACCACTTAACTCCCCAAATATCCCAAAACACATCGTTTTTCTAGAACAGATTACAAATCGCTTGAAAATGGTACAAACAAGTGGCAACATATGTGACGAAGGTGTAGCACTGGGCTATATCATGCAATCGCAAGTGGAAAACAAATCTGTCCATCCGAATTTCTCATTCGGATGTAAATTAAAGTGGACCCATTATGCTATATTGGAAAAATATTGTAGGGCCATAGCTATACAAAACATGTCTGTGAAGTTTTTTGCTTAAAATACCAAACAGTTCACCCATTGTAGCCATGCCTCATACTGCTCATACCCCTCTTTTGCAGCCCAGTTAGAGAAACACGGATTGTGGGTCCTTAGCTTTTTTTTTTTTAAAAGAGGAGGCGGAGCTAATGCCTGATCAAAAATTCTACCGGAGATAAAGTTAAATTCTGCTGTGATAAAAGATTATTTCTGAAAACAGTATGGAGCTCAAATGCTTTTTCTCTTGCGGGTTTATCACAAGGTGAGTTCCTTTTTTTATTTCCTGCTTTTTAAACACATGTGCTCTACAGTACAGGTTAGCTCTGAGTGTTAGCGAGGGCTTGCTAATGTAAACAAAGACGAGATTACGTCCAAAACACGTCAGGCATTGTTTTTGATAGCAATTTTCTGTGGGTCCGCTGCCGATTTGACGTCAGATTGGCAGCAAATCTGTATCCGCTCGTTGTACCCCTGTTTTTAAAAGATTTGGGTACGGAGGAAAAGAGAGAGGGTTTTAATTTCTGAGGCTGAGTGAGTTCCCCGACGCACCGCGGGGACACATATATTTATGTATAATAGACATCACAAAATGCATGATAGGTCCCCTTTAAGCTCGCTCACGGAGATATTCCCGCGAGAGTGCGGAAAACTTAAATACATAAATGTATTTCAAATATGGAATATTTCCAAAATTCCTCAGCTTAACTTCCCATGGAAATTTACCGGAAACTTTCCGGAAATTTACCGGAAATGTTCCGCCCCTTTGCAACCCTACTCTTGACTCTTTAGAATTCCTGAGAAGGACAGATGGGTTACACAAGAATAGCACAGTAGTATGAAAACATCTTTCATGCAGATCAAGTTTCACTGCATACTAGCTCAATAAACAGCTGAGGGTGTTTTGCCAAACGATGAAAATGCAGTTATCTCACAATTGGAATTACAAATGACCTTAATGCTTCCTAACCTTTTTCTATTAAGTGACATATTTTATGGATATCTAACATTATATTGTATGCATAACATTACACCACAGAACAACTGATAGATGGTACAATTAACTCTAATATTGAACACAATATCTGCAGGATGTTTATGGCAGGGGGGGAGTGTGTGGGAGAGAAACTCCCTCTGGAGGGAACACAGGGGTTTTAGCCTTTGCAGACCATTAACATGCACAAAAACCAATATACACAAATAGATGTTTTCCTCTTAAGCATACTGAGGTTTTTAAATGATTTTCCATTTAAGTAGAGTAGGATTAGCGCAATTGTCTTTTCTTCCACTTTTTGTGTTATAATCAAAGAGGTGGTTTTTGGCTATTGTGAGTAGGTGCAGTAGCTACAAGTGACCTGTGACTTCTGCCTTGAGTGAAATGATTACCCATTGATACATATTTTTCAGAAAGTCATTTTGGGCTTTCGAGGGCGGAACTCAGTAGGTTACTTGTAATAATAATCTTTTTTGATTAAGTGATCTTAAAGGAGCAGTAGGTAAGTTTGAGAAACCTGCTCGAGATAAACTTTTTGTGTTGCCTTGGTCGGCACGTCAACAGCGGCAGCTGTCCTACATATCAGAGTTCACTACAGACATTAAACACGTGGCTGGCAAGTCGAACCTGGTTACTGATTGCCTCTCCAGAGTCATCATCGGTGCCGTCCAGTTGGGCCTGGATTATAATCGCATGGTGGTGGACCAGGTCGTCCCCGGCGGCCTGTCGTCCCCGCCAGTTGGAGGCGTCCTGTGTTCGAGGCTGTGCACGGCCTGTCACACCCCGGCGTGAAGCCTTCGGTACGTTTGGTGGCGGAGAAGTTCGTTTGGCAAGGGCTGAAAAAGGACGTGAGGACTAATGGGGGCTCGTCCTACGGGTTATTTGGTTAAAAGTTTGTGTAGTGCTCAGAGCACATGGCGTCAGTTGAGCAGCTAATTAGTTGATGTGGTCCAGCTGTGTGCTGGCTTGGCGCTGCTATTTGGGGGACACATCATGTTGTTTGGGTTTTGGGAAGCTTTAGTGTTTGTCATGTCGGCAGGTTTTGTGTGCCAATCAGAAGGTAAGTTGTTGCTGCTTGTTACGCTTTTGTAAAGAGTTTTCCCCGCTAGGCTTAAGTGGCGTTTCCCCTTGGGTTGCGTCTGTTTATTTTTTTCATAGTGTTGTGGCGACGTGGTTAGTGTCAGCTGTTTTCGGACAGTTGTCTCGGGGGCACATCCGCGTGATTTTTTGGTGTTGCCTGCGTGCAGGTCGCTCCATAAATCCGCCGGGTTCCAGTGCGTAATTACCCACCGCAAGCCACATGAAGACTAGGTGAGGCTAGTAAGATTTTGGTTAGGCAGTTAGGGGGAAAATTCTCTGTTGGGTTTTGTCTTTTGCCCATGCATGTTAAACAGTTTAATACTTTGCTTTCTGATTGGTTATATGTGACGGTGTGGTGTAGGTATGAGTTTGTGTTGCCAACAACGCCACCTAAGGGAGTTTCACCCCTAGGAACTAACTATTAATTATAAAAGATTTAACACACCA
>CALSBZ010046845.1:288370-304944 GCA_943591055.1 Gobionotothen gibberifrons | reverse complement strand
GCACAGTGCCGTGCAGCGGTACGGAGGGAGAAAACCTCCGGTCACATATAGGTAGTATATTATGGCTTCTTTGTCGGCGTTTGTGGATGTGCCCTCAGTGTCTTTCTTAGATGATTGCCAGAAGGCGCAGTTGGTCGAAATAGCAGAACATTATAACATTGCTGTGGTAGGGAGCAAACGGAAAGATGAGATTAAAGCTGTCATCGTGTCATCTTTGTTTGATCAGGGTGTGTTGCAGAAGAGTGAGTCTGGTGCGGCAGGGGTCGGACCGGTAGTGGTTCAGACAGCTGGTTGGACGTTCGAGCAGCAAAAAGAGCTTTTGGCCATGCAGTTTGAGCAGGAGAGGTTGAGGTTGGAGTTGAGGGGTCAGCAGCAGCAGGAGGTGGAAAAGATGAAATGTGAGAAGGTGCTGGAGGTGGAAAAGATGAAATGTGAGGTGGAATATGCTAGATTACGGCTGATTGGAGAGGGCAAGCTTGCTCCGGTGGAGGATGGTTCTGATAGGTCGGCATCAGGCGGGGGCGATATTATTTCTTACTCGCGGTTAGTGCCAAAGTTTAATGAGCGTGACCCTGACATTTTTTTTACTCTATTTGAACGCAAGTTTTCACCAGGCTCCTCCCGTAGAGTTGCAGGTACGGGACGACCGTACGGGACGACCGTACGGGACGACCCGAGGGGGTCGTCCCACTAGGCGGCTCGCATTCCACGCCGGGCTTCTTACCCATTTAAAGTTTGAGAATAGGTTGAGATCGTTTCGGCCCCAAGACCTCTAATCATTCGCTTTACCAGATAAAACTGCGAGACTCTGAGCACCAGCTATCCTGAGGGAAACTTCGGAGGGAACCAGCTACTAGATGGTTCGATTAGTCTTTCGCCCCTATACCCAGGTCGGACGACCGATTTGCACGTCAGGACCGCTACGGGCCTCCACCAGAGTTTCCGTGAGACATCTCACTTCATGTTACTCTGAGAACTGGGGTTACGTTAGTAACCTATAGTTTCTTACACGACCACTAGAGGTGCTACACTTTAAAACGTGGCTATGGGTCGTAATCTAAGCTGCTTAAACAATCGACCTATTTGGTCGTTTTTTGTAGGAGGACAGGCTGAAATGTACATGTGAAACTCTGTAAACACATACAAATGCACGGACAGTACATAAATCCACCTGCCATTAGAGAGCAGCAACAGCACATAAGATAATATTAGGGTTAGGGTTGGCAGCACATGTATTTCAATTTTAGTTATCAACAAATATTTATTTTATATGTGTTATTTGTGTTCAATGGGTGAATTAATCAGCTTTTAGTGTTAGTGAAATGATGATGCTGGGAAATGTATTAAGGTTGCCAATCCAATAATTTGTACCCTTCTTTTTGTTCACAGATGACGTTTGTTTACTTCATCTGCAACGCCCTCTGGCTACTAGCGACCTTCACTCTCCAGCTCTTAGAAAATACTTTGTTTATCCAGGTGCCAAAGATTCATCTCAACTTGGAGTACACTGGAGAGTACATGTTCATCCTGGCCTTCATCTTCCTGGTAATAATCCAGTTATTGGCCATGCTAAGAACTGGAACAGGTAATCCCCTGTTTTCAGGTCAAATCAAATGAGTAGGTGTTTTATGTTCATGTTCTAGAAAGATTGGGTGTTCCTTTATAACTTTCTTGCTCTATTTTTGTTGTTTTTTTCAGAATATACACCCTGATCCATTATGTGGCCTACCTGGATACAGAGCCTAAGTCTGAAAAACAAATTGAGCAACAGCAACAGCCTCTCAAACAGGTACATAATACTGCTATCTCCTTAGAACTGCTACTGCTAGCGTTCTGTCTGGAGATCAAGCCCGGTCACCCACAAATGACATTCCCACATACCAAAACTGCATTTCAATAACAGTGAGGCTATCTTTTTGTATTTATTAAACATTTTTATTTTATCCTCCTTGCTGATAAATGTAATCATAATAAATGAAACACTTTCCAAGTTATTTTGCAAATTATAATTATACAATACAATACAGCTTTATTTTAAAGCACTTTAAAACCTCTAGACCAAAGTGCTGTACAGTCAAATAAACAAACAAAAACATACAAAACATCACAGTACAAGTAAAAATAATAGACAATTTAAAAGCAATAAAAGCAACAATCTAAAAGATGTCAGTACGCTAAGGAGAAGAGGTTGGGTTGTTAATAGCACAGTTAAGTGGACAGTGAATGGGAGGAGAGTTATGCAGGAGATACTAATTAATTGTCAGCTATTAAAATAACACACAGCGTCCTACTCCACTCTCCTAATACCTGTATGGATGGGAAAATGTTTTCCCATTTTGTTGTGCAGGGTTGTGGTTCTACGTGTGGTATCATTGATGTAAAGTCATTATCTTAATTCCCTACAGGAGGATGATAACGAAGCTATGACAGTGATGACAGTGACGATGTTATGTATTCAAGGACCTACAACAGAAGTGGAACACTGGTGTAAAACAATGATGAACAACACCAAAACAACAACAACTACAACAACAACAACAATAACTGTTTCACACTTGGAAACAAGCAAATGCTTTTAATATGATCTAAAATAATCTAACTTTATCTTATTTACATAATTTTATCCCAGTATATGATATTTATAAAACCTTTTCACAACATAATGAAATGGACTCCACTGAATCCCTAAACCAAGTGTCAAATGCAACAAAAAACGATGACACTTGCTGGTAACACTGTGTATTTCTATGTTTTAATTGAAGGATCTGAAGTTATGCTACTTATGTTTTCCTAAAAACAATTGAACTGTGAACCGTTTGCTTTAACTCAGCAACATTTAATACAATATTAAGATGTTACTACACGTTTATGAAGGACAACATGAACAATGTTAGAAGGAGAAAATGAATGGGTATTCTATAAAAAACCTGGCCTTTTGGGCCTATTTTTACCTTGATCTCTATAATTATAAGTGAAAACAATTCTGTTACACAGGTGTCTTTTAAATAAATGAAGGAATGTTTTGCTGGTCAGTATGAAAAACAGCAACAAATGTTTGAATTTGGATTGAATTAATAATCAATAAAGGTGGTTTGTGAACATCCCTATATCCAAGGTTTATTTACGGATTGATTGATTGACATTTCATGTGTCATGTCTCTCTTGTCATTAAAGCTCTTTATGATGAACTTCTCTGGTTTATTTGTCTTGAATATTAATGTATTCACTTGTTTGGTCCATTAACTTTGACATGAACATAAATTGCTGTTAAACAGGATTACTAATGAATGATGTGTTTCTAATGAAACTAGTATTTAATGTATACTGTTAACAATGTCATTTTGTACTAATTCAGAAGAAAATGTATTTAAAATGACTAAATATGAAGACGGTTTCATCCTCAAGCCATTTATGTTGCTGAGCTATGTACTTACATTATACCAAAAGTTTACGACACATTTCATACCAAGAGACAAACTAATTTCTTGAAGACTATGTACTATAGAAGCAGATATAATTAAATTCATTGAGTTTTAGCCTCAGACAAAGTACCAAGTTGCTGTTTTGGAGATAACATTACTAAACTGAAATCTTTGAAAACATTTGTTTTTATTTATTATATTATGACAATGCCAATTATGCTCTTGGGTGTAGCCAGCGAATAGACAGGATGTGGCCAGCGAATAGACAGGGTGGCCAGCGAATAGACAGGGTGCAGCCAGCGAATAGGCAGCAAAAGTAAAACTCTCCAACAATCTTTAAATTATCTTGGACCACCATCACGTGTAACGTTGCAGCTTTTTGCCTCTTTGTTGACACCTTTGCACAATAAAACAGTTTGAAAAAGATGTGAAAGAACTTGATATTTGCATGTTACAGTAGTATTTACAAAGTAATACATTATGATTATATGATACAGATTGTTTTAAAGAAATGTACAACAAAAAAGTGTGAAATAAGCTGATTATTCCTCTATGCTGTGAACTTTAAATCAAAGTGTAACACTGTGAGCTTCAGAAATTCATCATAATACTGCTGCTACAGTACTCAGCAGAACAGAAGTACCATAAAACCTTTAAAGACAAACAGCGTGATGGCATATATGTGTATCTTAGTGAGGTGAAAGTAATCTGAAGAGCTGGTACTGCTGTGTTTTATGAGCCTGTTGCTAAGGACTGATGTTTGTGGTGTTGGTCAAGGCTTGATTTTATTATTTTCCATATAATACAATTACACTCATGAAATCCTTTTGAGCGTTTCTGATGGTAACACAAAATATGCATATAAACCAAATGACACGGTCCTAGCTTTACATTTCCTCCTTTTCCATGACCAATCTCCCCTATTACTGGACCTATAAGACTAATATGTGTTGTACTTATTCATCATCACTGTATGTTAAAGGACTTCTCGTGGTTGTGGTGATTCAAATGTTTTGAAAAATGTATGTTATTGTCTGTTTAAAACCGTCATGACTGGTGGTCTCTTTACTCTATGGTCTGTGTGCTAATAGCAACAGCTAACAGCTAACGGAACTTCTGAACTGATGACATATTCTGTCGTTTTTTGGCTGTGTTTTGCTGTAAGAAACCAGCTCATTAAGTGGCCTGCTTTGAAAAAACACAAACCACTCGGTTTGGTGGTTGGTTGGTGGATTACAAATTAGAGAAACAACATTTTTGGTATGGAAGGGTTTCGCCTCAAATTAAAAAAATGTATATTTCCGTGCTCTTCTGGGACCGTTTTGGGACAATGTTGGAAAAGGTTCACCTGGAGACCTGCCCTGTTGTCAGACACACATGGCAGAGATCTGCACTCTAGTTCTTCTAGTTTTCAAGTGGATTTAATGTACAGTTTCATTTCGTCTTTCTTCAGTGTGACCCCTCACTAAAGGACAGTGTCAAGTTATAACTGGCTTTCCTTTGACTAGTCTCACTTCCCCCTCTCGTCTTTCCTATTCCTCCAGACTTACCACAGTTCCACTTTTCATCTGTTACCTAAATAACAAGCATCACAACAGAGTTTACAGGAAATTGTGAATCCGATCTCAGTATATCAACATCGATCCAATGATTCCCTTCATCATGAGGTTTTCAGTTTAGACATAGGATTGCTTTGACCAATATATACAAATACAGAGGAAGTCAGTTAAAAACGGTATACTACTCCTTTTACTATAACCAACCTTTTTTCCTTCTACTATATCGCTGTGGCACTTAATACAACTTTCATGGTCTGCAAGAACAAGTACTATGAATACTTCTATACATATGAACATGCAATAAACAGTAGATTAGGCTTTCTTGGTGGATATTTTCAAAAAGAATGCCCTTTTGAAAAAATATAGCGACACAGCATATATGACAACCGGGGATGTTGGTGTTAATGAGTTCCTTTACGGTACAGAATATTTCAGTAGAATCTCTTAGAAAAAAGACATACAAACGTAACAAATGACTGTCTTTTTGTTTCTGATATGTTTTGTCATAATCAATGTGTCATTTGTGTTAACTCTAGAGGGGAGGTTATCATAATTGTATCGATCCAATTATGAATTAGTTAGCTGATCTAAACATATGTGAGAGATTTGATCTAAATCACAGACTGCTAACAACACTCCAACTGTCATTCCAGTGTGACTTAATAATAATAAAAACCACCAGTAATGCAGGAAACTTTGGGATAGACTCAAACTCTAGCTACCTCCACTGTTGTGAGACTGCTTCCTGCCACGATGGCAGTACTGTGCTTTGACCCACTGCTGTCATCCAGAGATTGGTCGTGGGATTGGGTCACCTGTCCCTCCCCATAGTCCGCCAGAGCTCTCCTGTACACCCCCGCCAGACTCTGCCTGAACCGCCCCCTCACTCCCAGCCCAATGCAGAAGTACATCAGCGGGTTCACACAGCTGTTAAAGTAGCCGATGCCCTTCGCCACAGGGTGCCAGATTTTCACCACCGCGTTCTTACTGTCCACCATCTTCACCAGCAGGAGGCAGTGGTATGGCGCCCAGCAGAGGAAGAAGGCAGCTACTAATGATGCCAATATGCGCAGGGGGCGGGACTTCCCTGTGAGGCGGGTTCGACGGATACCAATTGCGGCAAGGATGTAACAGATAAGGATGACCAGGAAAGGGATCATGAAGCCACAGAGGAAGCGGATTGAGTAGAGAATTGGTTTAGCAATGGTGTTCCCCTCCTTCACCTCCAAAGAGCACTTGCTCAGGTTGTTCTTCCCCAGGTAGACTTTGCGGTAGGCAAAGTATGGAGTGCTAAAGATAATCGCTGAGCACCAGACGCAGAAAGCCACCACCTTGGCGGCCCATATGGTGCGACGCCGCTTGGTGAGGACGGGATTCCAGACGCAGAGGGCTCGGTCCAGACTGATCACAGCCAACAGGAAGACGGAGCAGAACATGTTAGCGTACTTGAAGAAGCCGTTGAACTTGCAGATGAAGGTTCCGAATGGCCAGTGGTCGAAGAAGAGGTTCTTGGTGAGGGAGAAGATTCGCGTGATGCAGAAGATCAAGTCCGCTATCGCCAGATTCAACAGCCAAACGTTGGTTACATTTAGCTGAGGAGGAGGAAAAACAGAAGCAAAGCAATAATAAAAGTCAATAAAGAGGAAAACAGATGAACTGCTTGGATATTGCTTTGTATTATGCTCATACTCAAAGGTAGATAGACATGTTAAAAGTTAGTTTGTAATTCTTGTTTACACTGAGCTGATCCTTAGCAGACACAAGAATAGGACAATCAGCTTCAGGAAAATATTTCATTTGTATACATTTGTAACTCGTAATACTCTTTGAATCCACCTTGAGCTTGAATCTAACCACCCAGATCACCATGGAGTTCCCTGGGATGCCAAGGAGGATAGTCAGAGCGTAGAGGACCATGGAGACGTTTTTCATGATGGCTTCAGCATCCTTAATTGATGCCTGGTCATTCTTGGAAGGCTTAAGGAGTGGAAAGGAGGCATTGAGAGACATTGTGTGGCTGGAAAAAGAGAATACAACACAGTCAAAATATTAGAATCTCTGGAGGGAATTTGGGGATTTTGGGATTTCACAGTTTTTCTGGCTCTCCAAAATCGAGGTTCTTTCCGGGCCAACAACCGGGCTGAGTATGCTAAACTAGTGAGAGAATTGCTGGCAACTACAACAAAATGAACATATTTGACGCTGATGTTGGTTTTGAGTTTCGCATTGAAGATGACGTCACGGCTCCGCCTACACTGCGTTACTATAGTTACTACCCCAGTTCCTAAACTGTAATGGAAACGCAGCATAAAGTGAGCCTGGCCTACCAAGGCCTAACTATACTGTACTAAGCCGTGCGAGGCCCTGCAGTGGAAATGCACCATAAGCTAGATTGTATGCACCAATAGGATAATAGTTACCCAATTAAAAAAGGAAAATAAAAAATGTATATAGGCAATAAAATGCCCATAATTCACTATGTTTCTGTGACAGATACAAATTGTGTTTCATTACATTACATTACATGTTACTTGTTAGACGCTTTTATCCAAAGCGACTCACATACTCAATACTGTGGACAATCCCCACAGGAGCAATTTGGGGTGAAGTGTCTCAGGGACACAACGACATGCTGACTGCAGTGGGGTTTGAACCTGTGCTCCCCTGATCCCAACACCAAGGCTCTATCCACTGCACCACACGCCTCCCATTTCTTTAAGTATGAACAGTTTAGTACGCACAACAGTTACTAACAAACCGAAACAAACCAAAGGGGGTAAAAAGGGTTCGCTTTAGCCGCACTACACAGGGTCGGTGTGAACGCTGTGGTTTTAGACTACTTCCTTGTTTGCTTTCATGCTAAAAACTTTTCTGATCACAAGCCTTTATTTTCATATGATGTCACGAAAATAGACATTATCAGATGTTATAAATAAATATGGGTTCGTGAATGAACCGTGTTTGTTGACACGTCAGATGTACCAGCTGAGTCATTGTGCTACAGTGTCTGAGAATGTGCTGCCTTCAAATACATTTGTGGGTAGAATGAATGATTGAAAACTTTATTACAGACTCAGGGTCCAGATAAAAGACAAGACATTACATAGATAAAATACAAGGCATTACGTATAATAAATTACATACACAGCATAAAAAGAATTCATAGTTTAAGAATAATTTAAATCAGTGTCCTACAAAGAGACAACTATACCAATGTCTCCACAGCTGCGATTGGTATAGTGTAGTACTAAACCTTATGTTCGATAAGGCCAAGAGGATTTCATTATCAGAGTCATTAAGCCGGCAAATACATTTATACATGAGATTTCTTAACACAGCTTGTAGAGTATTGACTCCTGCAGCCACAAACATTTAACTTCCACTCATCGAGGTCTCTTCAGCAATATTCTCATGGCATCATTATAAGCTACTTGAAGTTTCCGTAAACTTGCTTTTCTGTAGTTTGACCACAAATGTGCAGTATAGAGTGGTGTACAATATGCTCTGAACAGAGACATCTTCACTCCATCTGCATGCACTAAACTTACGTAGGAGAATGTTTGCTTGTGCATACATCATGCGGCATTGCCTATAAATATCTTCATCATCTGTCATTTGTTCTGTAATAAAGTGTCCAATATATTTTAACTTATTAAAGACACTAAGATTAATATCAGACAATTTAAAATCAGGAAATGTAAGACATTTATCTTTTTTTATCCTTTTACATAATTGCTGATTCTAAACAAGGGTGGCAATTAAAAATATCAACAACTCATGGCATGACATCAGAGTTTTGTGTCTTAATACTATCATACTATTGTATGTAAAGATTGTATCTAATGTTTTATTGTATTTAAATGTAGTATAAAGTATTTGGCTTAGGTTTAAACTGGACTTAAAAAGTCAATATGGACAAGAATCCCTTTGTGTAGCTAGGATTTATTTTATGGGAAAACTCTATCTGCTATAAGCAAGACATGTAGAGATAAAACAAAATCAACCTTTCATTATAAGGTTAAAAGACAAATATGCAACATTTATGCTTGTATCTAAGTGTTAGGGTCTGGGAATATTAGGACTCAAATGCAGTTAAAAAGGGAAAGCAGGTTTCAAAAGGAAACAAAAGGCGAGCTTTATTTAACAAAAGCTGAACAAAAACAAGAATCCAAAAACAGGTACGAGATAATCCAAAAACAGGTACGAGGTAGCATCCAATACAAAAACTGACCTGACCAACATGGAGGGAGACAGGAAAGACAAACACTAAGCGTGACGTGACAGGAGGACAAACAAACAAAGAACCGACACAGAACACAGGAAAAGACAAGACTAAATACAGGAAGGGGTAATCACAAGACGAGAAACAGCTGGGCAGGGGAGGAGAAACACAAGGACCACAGGTGAACATAATGAGGCACAATCAGACACAGGAGGGAAACTAACGACAGGAAGTCAAACACAGGAAGTAGGATCAGACAGACACAAGGAGGAAAACATTTCAAAACAAAAGGTGGAAAATGAAAACAAATCCAAAACCATGACACTAAGTTTGTCAAGACCATGCCCACAATTTTCACATCCATGAAAAAAATGCCAGCCTCGCTGAATAATACAAATAAATCAAGTAACACTTAGAGGTCATCAGGTTAAGAAGGCTCCATGGACTGTTTTGGGGGGAAATAAAAGTGTTTACCAGTTAAGTATCAAACATCCATGCAGCATCTGTCGGTTCACACTGTCTGTTGCCGCACATTGGGAATGCAACAGATCATATGAAACACAGTGACATCTGACATGAAGACATCAAATGGTTGTTGATATAACTAGCAAGATACCACAGTAACATTTTGTGAGAAATCAAAGATGGCAGAGAAGGCCAACCAGATATTTGGTTCAATGAGGCTGAGGACAAGCAGATAACATTTCATATATTAAAAGTATCCTTAGGAGCAAATGCAGTTGAGCTTCAAAATAAAACAATCCAGTTGAGAAGTTAAGTGTGTTTCTGTAGATTACAGAAGGAAACGGCTGCCCTCAAAGGGGAAACAAGAAAAGTGCAGCAACTATAGAACTTCCTTTAAGCTTAGAAGAGCGCATGTAAAGAACAGAATGACTTCGACTTCTTGGGGAAACAGATAAGAAAACTAAAAGTGGAACAAGATTGAGGAAGTTTCCTTAGGATTTGGTAGATAACAGATTCAGGCAACAACAGTGGAGTTGTAAACCAATAGTAGCGCTATGGAGCATCTTTTTAAGGTTGGGACCAATTTTTACCAATGGTTTCACATTAGTATACCGGTGGATGCAAATCATTATAAATTGCAGCAATGCTCAAGCAAACACAGTGAAGAAGAAAAACTGTAGCTATGGTTGTCAACAATACAGCTTTTTAAATGTTTAATGATTATGTTTTATTTTTCAAAAACATGTACGGTGAACTTAAATTCAATTCAGTCAATTACTATTTTAGGCTATTTAATATTAATATATTCTATCTTTCTTACGGGAGTTTTATTTACGTTATGGTTATCAGTTTGAATTGGAAATATTTCTTGTGCTTATCTGATAAAACCGCTGCACGACATTTTTTGAATTTCTTTTGAATTTATATTTGTATTCTACTAACACACAAAGATAAACAAAATGAGTAGAAGCGGGAGGGCTGAAGCATAGCTTATGGGAAGTAGCCCTTCCGTGAATCATCCTAATACAACATTGGCATTATTGCGTCAAAAACGAATATAAATTAGGTGAATCGTTCTTCAGAATTTGCTTTTATGCTGAAGTCTGTTTACTCTGTTTCTTAATTTCAGCTAATTGAACACTGATAAGAACATTGAGTAGTCTTTTGACAAGTAAATAAAAAATAGGACAGCCACCTTTTATACATAATCACTACGAACTATGGTCAAGTCCCTCAAGAAAGTCTGCATATCTGCAGATTTACAGAAAGGGTGCATAAAGGCATCTAAAAGCTTGCATCAAATCCCCTGTGCAATTGACAATTTGACCTTAAGTCCTTAAGTTTGTGATTGCGGAGATGGGGATTGGGGCTAAGCAACAATTTGTTGGTTAAGCCGTGTTAAGGCATTTTATCCTACCAACAATAATAAGCAGAAGTGAAAGTTTCAATGAACTAGACTGAGTCACTGTGGTTAGTGTTGGAACTAGATTGTTGAAAAGTAGAAATTTGATAATTTCAAATGATACAAAATTGTGTCAACTCAGAAAAAGGTTGTAAACATCAGTGCTTTGGGAACATTCAGAGGAAGAACAACAAAATACCACAGAAGAAGACAAACCCTTATAAGCCCAATGATCTCCAATTGCATCAGTCCAGCCCATCATATGTAACCGTGGTGGGAACTAATCTGATGAAATATTACAACATCTATACCACTCCACTGCTATGGTTAAAAGAAAAAAAAAAATACGTGTATGTGTCAAATCATTCTCTGAGAGGATGACCAAATGAGATTTTCTTATCTCCAGACACACTTTGCCAAACAGCTCAACACGACACAGTAGGGGTGTAACGGTTTACAGAATTCACGGTTCGGTACGTACCACGGTTTGGGGGTCACGGTTCGGTACGGGTTCGGTACAACAAGAAAAAGTAAAAAAAAAGTCCCAAATGCATAATTCCAGGTTTGTTGTTATTTATTTTTGAACAGTAGTGCAAGTTTCAGTATACAAATAAGGAACTCTAACATTTTGAATAATTAACTGTATTACACAGTGAAAAACAAACCACAAACAGTACCACACACACTCAGATGGCCATATGATCTATAATGGCTGATGTCAAACAAAAAGGTTTCATCAAGCTGTAAAACTAAAAGGAATGTCTTGAAAATATTACAAAATAAATAATAAGAAAGTGTTTCAAGGGCGCATTGCCGTTGAAATATATATGCCAATAGCTTCCGTTATTTATTTTGGTCTCTCGGCTTTCATGTCTTCTTAAAAACAGTAGTTTAGCTTGGAAACCGTGCCGCGCCACACTAATTGCGCTGCATAAGCGCATTGTCGGCTCAGTTGAGGCACCCTCCTCAAGATGAGGCCCCCTCCGCAAGGTGAGGCCCCACGCAGTCTGCATGATCGGCCTGTAGGGAGGGACGGCCCTGCCTACGACACAGCAGCAGCAGCCTCTATCTTTGTAGCGCTGGCAAAAGGAAATTACCTGGGCTAAATGAAGACTTGCTTCTCAGAACCATTTGAACTTTTTCAAACTGGTATCACATTTTGCCCTGAGCTGCTCAGAGCTTTGGTTAACACGTTTGACTCTTTTGGTCTCAGCACCAAATGTTGTTGATTTGCAGAAGATATTATGGCTTCTTTGTTAGAACTGCCCTTTTTTGTAGTGTAGGCCCTAACTACAATAAAAGCAGTTAAATGTTGTTCGAGCACCACATCACAAAATGAATGCTTATTGGTTGAGTGATACAGACTAACAAGCATAAACCATAATCTAACTGATGCTCTCTGTTTCTATTTCCCATAATGTGGCTATTTTATAGATAGAGTGAATCAGTGTTTTCCAACATGCAAGTCGGGACCCCTGAAGAGGATAATTATGAGGGTGCTGGTAATGGAAAGAAAAAAAACATGATAGCTGAAACCGTTTGGTCTTACCTTTTTTCTGAAATGCACAAAGAGTTTGACCATTTGACTGAAAACTACTTACAGAGAAGGGAACAACTATCTACTTCCTATGTCATTTTCTGAGAAAAAAGAACAACAACAATAAACTTGTAAATCACAAATACTTCCGCTTTGTATTTTTTTTTTCTACAGTACATGAACTGACCAACACGTTGATAGCTAAATCTGATTTTGTATTATCTATAATACAAATTCAGATTTAAAATACTATAGTATTGTATCCATTGTGCATTGTCCCTTTTAGATAAAGTGTGAAAGTGGGGGACACTTTCACTGTCAGTCAAAATAATTTCAGCACTCTACTTTATATCTATTTTTGTCAGGCAACATCACCATTATCAGAGTGGAAAGCTAAAATGTGTTGATGGTTGAGGAGTTAAGCATGATAAAGAGGATACTTGATTGAGTTTCTATGGTTGTAGGCCACCAGTGATGACCGACAAATGACGTCTCCCTTAAATTATAATATTAATTTCCTCTTCTTTCTTGTGATTTTATTCTAGTGCCCAAGGACGGAAAATTCATCTGCTACCCTGTTTACAACACCTCTCTTTTTATAGATAACAGCCCCTGTTTAATTTAAGAAAACAACAAGTCCTCCAACTCATACGACCAAATGGACCGATTGTTCAGGCCCTTATTACGACCAAATATGTTGTTTGTTCAAGCGCTTAATACGTCCTATAATTACGTTTTAAAGTTTTCGCCCTCTAGTGCTCCCGTTGAATGCAAACGTTACAGATGGTCGTTCATTCACAAATAACCCTCTCTGTAAAATCCTAAATTGTAGGATAGTTTGGCCATTAAAACGCTTTTTGATTAGATTTCTAGCGAGAAGTGTATATTGTACTTTTAGAATCCACGTCCAGTCGATATGTAGGATCTATAGTTTGATAGATATTACGAAGATCATTTGAGGTATGCGGCAGCCTCCATTGACTGTCATAATAAAACCAATGATCAAATGATTTAACAGTGATATCTGCAGTACTCATCAACTACAAAACATCAGTTTATCCTTATTAATTATACGACATTTATTGGTTTAAATTGTGTACAATTCTTTTGTGTTTTTCCCATAGGTTTTTCTCTTTCGATTCTGAGAGACACCTTTCTTTTTTCAGAGGTTTTGATGGGCTAAAACATTGATTGTTTTAGCCGCAATGCATGTCGGGATATGGTGTTTATGTGATATGAAATCGGAAAATCATTAAAAAAAAGAAAATAATACTTTATTCCGAGTGTTCTTGCTTTTCTCTTTGGAAGTCATTACATAACGGCATTGTAATACACGGTTCGGCTGCATTAAATATTACATATCTGCCGTAGACATTTATTTATAGAGCCCTGATCAGAAGACCTTTTGACAAATTGTAAGAAATGCCGCCAAAACTGAATACGTGACGTGGATCATAAATATATTAGCAATTAAACAACATCTTCCATTTCTTTTCACACAATACGTCTCCTTACAGTATCAACACTAATTCGGCTGACTTTTATATTTGATCCAATTGGTATATAGGTTATATTTACACTATAACGGTGCACAGCTGATAGAAAGGGATTTTTTTGTAGTTTTTGAAGATATTATTTACTGAACTACCTTTCCAACTTCTCGTGCAGTTGACTGTTACAGGTCTATACAGGTTCATGGTACAATGCATAAGCTTCAAATCGAGAGACTGAAACTGTATTTTCCTTTACCGTTCTGTTTTAATTTCACAATAAAGTTAATAGTCATATTATGTTTGATATTATTATGTTTTATTAACTACACCACTGTTTTTTTTAACCCGCACCGCCTAGTGGTTAAAGCACGTTATTACATTTTGTTGTTGAATTTTGTTGTTGAATACGTTTTATTCGATGAAAACATTTAAATATTAAGAGTAGCCTACATACAAAATTGGGGGAAAGTAGAAGGCATAATAGAAATATAGAATAGAAAATATCAAGAAGATACTGTAGTGATCTCTACAATAAAACAGTTTAGTGCAGGACGTCCAAAGATATTAACAGGACGATGTGCAAAACAAACAAACTAATAAGGCTTTATTTAAACATTAAAGAATACTTTAAGTTAAGGTCTTCTTTTGAATAAGAAAAACACTTTGGGGTTATTCACAGATAAATATGAAGTCTGACAAAGTACTTAACATCCAATATATTGCATAGTTTATTTTGGCACTTGACAATCACCTTCCCTGAATTTGACTCAGGTGTAACTAAAGTCTGATTTAAGGGTTGTTTATATTTCACATCATTAATCAGAATCTACAAAGTAACTAAATTAAATGTAGTGGAGTAAAAATACCAGGTTAACCTCTGAATTGTAGTGGAGTAGAACAAAGTAGTACATGCTGCTGTAACAAAAACATTTCCCAACTTGAGATCAATAAAGTATATCTTATCTTAAGATGATCGATGGCTACTGCCATATTTGCAAAATGTGCCTCTGAACCTTGACAAGTGCATGTTTCAGGCTTATCAATGAACAACAGGAGGGGTCACATACATAAGACCAGCTGTTAAATAAAGCTCTTCTGACCTTAGGTGTCATGTGGGTATATTAATTCACCCATTTATTAATTATATGTTTTAAATTTGATAACACCATTGCGTTTCGTATCCCCTAAACCTCCAGGGCGTATATACAGTTTACCACTGGCAACTTCTAATTGTGGGAAATACGAAAATGTCTTATAAAGAGACGTGCCATAGAACATGTTGCGAAACACACAATAGCTGGACCTGTCCAATTCCAGTTTTGGATGGTCTGCCGTGGTTCCATTCCATTTCATAGAGCTGTTTGACGCTCAGCGTAACCTTGACACACTGCCACTCCAACATCCAATCACAGGGCTTGATGACTAATCACAGGGTTTGTAAAGCAAATCGGATGTTGTAGTCCCAAACGATAGCTGGGGATTCTGGGTAGTGTAGTGTCTTCGGAAACTGTAGTGTCTAAACTCCGAAAAAACTATTTGTTTCTCTGAATCGAAGGTTAAAAACACAAAAGTATTGTACACAATTTAAACCAATCAATATTGTGTAATTAACAAGGATAAACTGATGTTTTTTAGTTAGTGGATGAGTAATGCAGATATCACTGTGTAATCATTTGACAGTGAGGGGAATATATCCGGTTTTATCATGAAAACTTCGAGACCGGAAAAACTGTTTTCACCCACGGTAACTTTACATGGAAGCTGCATACACGTTATCCTGGCGAGACCTCAAATCATCTTCATAATATCTATCAAACTATAGATCCTACACATCGACTGGACGTGGATTCTAAGAGTACAATATACACTTCTCGCCAGAAATCGAATCAAAAAGCATTTTAATGGCCAAACTATTCCACAATTTAGGATTTTCCAGAGAGGGTTATTTGTGAATAAACGTCCCTCCGGAGCGTTTGCAATGAACGGGCCGGGAGCATGTTGTTTCTTCTAGTGGTCGTGTAAGAAAAAACATACACTTTAAAACGTGTCTCTGGGTCGTAATAAGGGCATGAACAATCAGCCTATATGGTCGTTCTTTGTAGGAGGACAGGCTTTAAGAAAAACACAAATGTTTAACTATCTGGCAACAAAAGTGTTTGATATTTTTACAGATGTTTAACACATCTCATCTGTTGAATCAGACTTAGAAAATGTATTTCCTACCTGCAGGTGTTAAACTGGTATCACAGCTGCTTCAGTGTCTGTGGTCAGAGGCAGAAGTGAGGATGCGTCTTCATGAGCTGTGTGTGTGTGTGTGTGTGTGTGTGTGTGTGTGTGTGTGTGTGTGTATGCACTGTTCCACTGTGTCACTGTTACTTTAAGGGGTTTTATTGCCTAAATGTGGACATGTGTTTGTGTGTGTGTAATAGAGAGAGAGAGAGAGACACACACACACACACACACACACACACACA
>CALSBZ010046845.1:270145-283370 GCA_943591055.1 Gobionotothen gibberifrons | reverse complement strand
CATAACTGCAGTAATGTATATGTTTTAGCTGAATACACGTTTTTTAACCCTAACTGATGCAGTTAGTCACTTCTTTAATATTTGTTCTTTCTGATGTAAAGTCAAGGTTGTAACTGTTTGCAGTAAAGTCGTGGGGCGCTGAACTGTTCCTTTGAATCTTTTGAATTTTGATATATGATATAATTACTTGTCTTTCAAATTTGAAGGAGGGTGAGCAAGCATCTTGAGGAACATTCATCATTAACTCCTCCAAAAAATATAGTTTATTTAATAATAACACTGAATATGTGAATTATAACAGTGATTGACAGCTGATAGGAATAATATGATTGTTAATAGTATCATATTAATTTAGACAAACATCGATGAGACAGTTAATTAATGTACTTATTGCAGCAGTCTGCATATATTTGGTACCCCTGCTGGTCTAAGAGTGAAACAAACTCATTCAGTTATTGTTCAGTTAAAATTCATTAAATGATGTCTGCCACCTTATATATTTATATGTAAGGCTTTACTGATGTGTCACAATAATGTCACCAAATGTTATTCAGTTAAAATATAAATATTGTGGCTTTCCAAGTTAACATTGATTGATATGACTGCGATTAAATCAGCATGTACTTCTGCCAGGGCATGCCACCCCTGAAATTCTCCTGCCACCCTCTTGCCACCCCATGAATATTTTTCTAGATCCGCCCCTGCTTCCCTCCATAGTATTTTGATCATTTGCTCTGCTAATAATCAATCAGATCGATGGATTCCAGAGAAGAAGAAACTTTGAAGGCCTTTTTCTCAAAATGAGGACTCGGTGATAGTCATTATATAATGTGACATATTTTGCTTAATATTTGGAGTAGAAAAACAATCCTGATATCATTAGAAAGCTAGGAATCTCCTCTTTCCAACAGTGTATACAACTCCAAATGTGTCTTTGAGTCAATGCGACTGATTTCGATGGAGCAGGTCACCATGCCAGCAGTGTGAGCTTTGAGTTTATAGCTGAATAGATGGCCCTAAAGGTAAGTGATGTATTGAAACAACATCAATAGCAGAATATATCCATCACACTGTGCTGTTTGATAGAACTAAACCTCATTCCTCCAACACAACACGCACATTCGAGATGTTACCACATAAAACAGAATACAGAAGATCAGAAGTTCAGATGCTACAATTTCCTGATTGCAACACTTCCTTTTTTAACATATACATTCCTCTTCCACATCACAATTACAATCACATCCACAAAACCACAGAAGTCTGCTCAACATCACTCGGCAGGTACAAATAATTGAATGGTTTAAAGTGGGGATTTGGGTTTCCTGAATACAATTGTTTTGACTTTAATATAGCTTAATACTAAACATATACTTACTTTTATTGATTAAGTCAAAGGGTTGTGATGTGAAGACAATATTCTTGTGGAAACCAGTGGCAAATTATTTCTCTATGACGTTTATTTTTCACTGGCATTGTCTCTCTCTCTTTATTCTTTTATGTTCATTAGTTATCCTGGATATAAACTCTTTGTCTCATTCAGCTGCAATGGCCGTTGGTTTGGCAGTTGTCACTTTGCTCATCGCTCTTATGCAAGGTCAGTAGTTCCCTGATTGCTATTATACAAGGTGGAAGTATAGTTTGTATTTGATTGTCTTTTTCCACTCAAATGAAAGCTTCCTTCTGAGCCTGGGCCAGTAAATTATTCAAATGAAATTGAATGAAATAGGAAATACTTTGGTAGAGAGTAGGCTATGTTCATTGTTTGTCCTGGTAATCTGCACTTTAAAGACATTCAATTTGCCCCTCTAGGTGTCTCTTGTCAAACTTGGGCGGTGATTCTGCCTAAAACTATCTTGGTCATCAATGACTCCTGTGTCACAATTCCATGCCGTTTCACGATCCCAAGCAATAAGGAAGCAAACATCCTCAACTGCTCAAAGGGTGTTGTTTGGAAGAAAGGATCAACGATTGGTCCTAAGGTCTTCATAGCACACACTCCTCAATTGAACCTCATACAAGTAGGTCCTCTTTTTGTACCAGCCTCTATTATTTGCAACTTGTTAGTTTGTGTGTGTGTGGACAGAATTTGTCAAAGCCATGGCGTCGTAACCATTCAAGATGCAATCACGGAACTTCACAGGTGTGTAGTAGAGATCATAATGAAGGTTGGGATTCAAGATAAGCGCGGTCCTAGCCCCAACTCTACACCCCAGGCCCAAATTGGTGTAACGGCAGTTGTGATCCAATCAAAAGAACATGTATTTGGTATTTTGGTATCTATGGAAACTTCTGACCATCACAAAAATGTAAACAACGTTTTCTACTGCAAGGGGGAAATAACAGGGGACGTCACAAAGAAGAACTGCACTACAACCTTCCATGGCTTCCGACAGGACGACAACGACAAGTACTTCTTCAGGCTTGAGTGTGCGGGAATCACAAAGTACAGTTTCGATAATGGAGTCACAATTAATGCCCAACCAGGTATGAATGGATGAAAGGAACACAGGCAGTTGAAAATGGTTAATTGTGGTCCTTCTGTCTTAACTTCAAATTTACATCTGACCAATATATTATTCATCAACTATTACAGTCATGTAGCTCTGCCTGTTTCTTTGTTACCTGTGCTATTTCACATCTGATTCTTGCTGGACAGATCTCCCCCCCCCCCCTGTTGTCTTCTGGGGTTCAGGTGTCAGAGGGGGCCCAGGTCAGCCTGCAGTGTTCAGTCCCGGTGCCCTGCCACAACATGCCCCCCTCCATCACCTGGTCACCCGAAGACAACTCTGGTCAAAAGTCTACACAAATGCAGGTGATCACTTATTCATGGATCATTTATTCACAGTGTTGTATATCATACTTTACACATGCAGGCTACATATGTATCATAGCCCACCTACACAATGAGGTTGACGTTATTCTATATTTTTGCCAAAGTCAAAGAATCACCTTGAAATATTGTATGTCTTGGGGCTGTGAGCCACAGAGAGCACAATCCTTTAAAAAAAAAAAGCTAAGCATGTTTAGAAAAATGTCACTGGAGAAATTAATGATATGTAACTCAGTAGAACAGTAGGATTTATTAATTAGTTTAATATTTTTTTTACAAAAATTAGAAATTAATTATCTGAAGATCTTATTTATCACTCGTTTAAAAGAATATGTATTTGGGAAAATGATCGGTAAATATAAATTACATCAAATATATAACATTTTTTTCCACTAATAAATTGGTTAATGGCTTTGGTATGTGTTCACAATAGGTTTAATCATCCAGTCTTATTATTCGAATACATATAATATATGTATAAAATAAAATTAGTATGTTTATTTTATGGTACTCCACCTCTGCTTCTTCCTACATTTAAGACGGGAATGTTGCACAATTGTTTACTTTACTAATTTTATTTTACAAATGTAGTCACACATTGCTTCAACATTAAGACAGAAATAAAAAAAACACAACATTTGATTATAAAATTAAAGATTAGACTACCAAACTGTAGTTAGAGTTAAAATGAGCTTCACTGCTGTCTCATGATTAAAAATCCAACATTGTTTTACAGTATCTTAATTATGATCCCTTTTATCGAGTGTATTTTGATAATATATTTGTAATATTGAACAGATTCTTATTATTCAAAAATTGATCTACATCCTCTTGACAACATGTCAGTAATTAGGTGATTCCTCTCTGTTTTGCCAGAGTTTAGACGATGGACAGATGATCATGATGACCACGCTGACCTTCAGTGCTGCAGCGCACCACAACAACCAGAGCTTCTCCTGTTCTGTGACCTACCCGCTGACAGCAGGGGGCAGCAGCCGCTCGTCTACAACCTCTCAGAGACTCAGCGTCCTGTGTGAGACACTCACTGTGTATTATCCAATCTGTTTAGGGACTACAATAGTTAACCCAAAATGTCCTTAAATTAAGGGTATACAATGTTTCATGCAGAGGATGATCTGTTATAAGATTAATAACCAATTTAGTAAAATTGCACACATAAAATATATTACTGTTCCACAGGAGGAGTCAGAAGAGTCTGTGGTGGAAATAAACTTTAAGTAAACTTTTGAACTTACTGTAGATGATAATAATGAAATAATTGTTGTTACTTTTACTTATACATCTGAATGCTTCTTCAACCACTGATGAGGGCTGTAGCGTGTGGGAGAGAAACTCCCACTGGAGGGAACTTTGGGATGTTAGCCTTTGCAGACCATTTACATGCACACAAACCTATACAACACACTACAGGAAAGGGAAAATCCCTACAGCAAAATAGTGCCCCTTCAAGTAAAATGACAACGGTATTATCAATAAAATGTACAAAAACTCAAAGTATTCATTATGCACAATGGCCCATATCAGATTAACTGTAGTAAGCAGTGATGCATTGGTGCATTGGTGTCTTTTACGCTAATGTTGCAGCTGATTATATACTCACATTATATACATTGCAGCCTAATCTATAACAACATATCATATTTCATAATCATATCATATCTGTATCACATTATTTGTCGATTGATTAGTTTTTATAATCTATTTGTAACGGGCAACATGAATTGTTTCTGAACTCTGAATTGTTGTAGGGTTGAGGTATAATTTAGCAGGAAATGGAAATAGGTAAAGTAAGAGTACATCAAAATGGTACTTTACTTTCTGCAACTGATTTGAGGTATAAACAAACCTTATGTCTATCTATGTCTATATAACAAATATTGCTTTGACTTAACTAAGTTGTGGAAACCACTTCCTCAGAATACATGAAATGTGCAAAAAGTATTTTTACAAATATAATTAGTCTGGTATACACTCACTGAAAGAAGTCCCTTTTTTCTCTTTGAATCTCTGAATAATAACCATTATGGACAGATGTATACATTATTATACTCACTGACACATTTAACAAGTTCCTCTTCCCTTCCTTCTTCTTCCTACCCCCCTCATTATGAACAAACTGACACTGATTTATTGACCATTTAGCTGTGTGAGAGACAGCAGAGCGTGGTATGGGAATACACATATACCGACTTGTTTCAACATGACTTTTACTCACTTGACCTGAAGGGGATTTTATTTTCATGCACAGACGGAAGTTTTGTTTTAAAGCTGTCATTGTTTAAAGAGCTGAACAAGTCTTAGCTTGGTTTTGACAGAAGTAATTAACAGTAAACTATATGGCTGCAACATGACAAGGTGCCTTTGTTACTGTACGGCAGGCAGTTGTACTGTGTGTTAGAGGTGCTCAGAACTGACCTAAATTAAAGTAGAAATAGTGTATATAAGCACAATTGAAAGTAGTTCATTCAGAAGTATCAGCATCAAAAAGCAAAACTACTCATTTTTTCACAATGGCCCATTTCTGAACATATATACGCTTATTGATGATTTAATATTGTACATTACAGTGCAGCTGGGGAAGTAGGGGCTATCATGTTATTTACTTTAAGAAGTGCTGGGTAGTTTGTGAAGTTTACAAAGTCTTCTCTTATCCAAACCTATAACATTACTTATTAATGCTGTTGCTTTCATGTTGCATTATCTAGTGAATTCAAATTCAAATCAAATTAACTTAGTGAAGTGAAGTATACGTAGATGATGGAATACCTCAGAACTGTACTTACAGTACTACAGTAAAGATACTTTCCGAGACAGTCTACTAATATTTTTGCGAACTATTATTTTAACATCACACTGTCTGTTTCCCAACAGATGATCCTAAAGACACCGTGGCAACCGTGAGCAACTCTGCCCCTGTGTTTGAGGGCCAATCAGTGACACTCACATGCTTCAGTGTGGCCAACCCCCCTGTTAGCCTCTACACCTGGTACAGAGACAACAGTGGAAAGGTACCAGACAGTCTACTTTATTTGATTTGATGTATTACTTGTTAGGCAACTTTTTATACGTGTATGATCATATTCATTAAACAAATTATAATACCTCTTTTTACTGAACATCAGTTTGGTTCTAGTCCCGTGCTGGTGCTAGTTTGGTTCAGCTGGTGAATATTTGTTTTAGTTTGAATTAGAAATGTTTGGCAACATAGCGCCGTAAATAACGTTTCTCTTGTATAACATGGATTATTTTAGCATATTCACCGCTCAAGCATACCTGGTTAATGTAGCATGACGTTGTATGTGTGAGGCCTCATTCTAGTCACTTTGTAATTGCTTCTGTAAAAACATTCTACTCTTTGCCGTAGTCTACTTGCCATTTATTGTTGTTGCTCAGATTATTCTTGACCCAGCTGCTGCATTACAAAATTAAGAACTGGTTCGCAATTTGGCACTGGCTCCGAATCAGCCCTTGAACCGATTTTATCGAAAAAGGGGTAAAAGTGCCCGAAACAAGTATAACGGACAATGCTCTTCAGATCCTTTTCTGGATATTTAGTGTAAAGTTCATTGTCACATTTGAAACAAGGCTCTTCATGGGGTTTTCATGTTGAACCAATGATATTTAAGACAAAAGTGTTCTGTCAACAACAGTTTAGAATTGGTCCTTTCCTGTTTCAACACAACGAAGGCCCTTTGCTAGATGGATACAAAAACAGCACCATAAAGGAACCAGTTTGTTGTTGTAAAACTGTACTGGTTCAAACAGAGCCCTGACCTAAACCTCATCCAACACATTTCAGATGATCTGGAAGGATTATGCTTTAAATTGTTAAAATATGTAGCAGTGAGGCGATTACACTGTATGATAACTGTGATATTTAAAAATAACTTGTTAGTAATGAACACATGATAATATTGTGTAAATAATGCAGCGCCTCTGAAATCATTTCCCTTTGTTTATGTTCTCGTTTTGCATCCTTCCTTCCCCAACGCCACATACATAAAAACGTTTTTCATTTCCCCCAAAAAAGCGCACAATAAAGATGAGTTTTGCGATGGTATTTTTTTTTGTGTACGCTTCTATTTCTTGTTTTATTTAGTAAAAACACTGTCTGTTTTTACTTCCTGTCATTGTGTGTTTTCCCGTCTGATCATCTCTCCGCGCTTTATTAGTTCCCCTGTTCCCCTTTAGCCCTACAACCACCTGACCTCCTGCACACCTGCACTTCATCTCCTCCAGCTCTGCTTGTATTTAAGTCCTGGTTTTTGTTCGGTCTCTGAGGGATTCTTGTATGTTGTAACACAACGTTTTGCTTGCCTTGCCTTGCCTTCCCTGGAAATTTGTTAAATTGAAGTCTTAATGTTCAAAGTGAGCTGTATTCTCTTGCATTTCGGACCACACCAGCTCTGCTTTCCGTAAAAAAATTGACATGACAGTATTGAAATTGTTTCAATTTCTTCACATGTATAACAATAACAGTAATCAAAAGGAATTGTGAAATAATTTGGCAAAGATAATTGTATAGGGAAAATCTGATAAATTCGCAGCACTTATCCAAACACATCTGGTCTGGTACTTGTTTGTTGTAACACACAGTTCTGCTTGGACCTTTTGATTTTGCACATTAATTCCCGGCAATCATGGGTCAACACAACACTTAATCTCCTGTTGAAGGCAAACATTTATTAACCAAAACACTACAGGGATTAGGGTTATGGTTAGGGTTATGTTTTAAAAACTGTTCTGACTAGGGGTGAACCAGTACAGTTCACAGAATTCACGGTTCGGTATGTACCTCGGTTTCGGGGTCACGGTTCGGTACGGGTTCGGTACAACAAGAAAAAGCAAAAAAAAGTCCCAAATGCATAAATCCAGGTTTCGACGAAGCAGGTGGGTCTTCTAGCTCCTTTGTGTGATCTGAAATCGCCATACTAACTTTTCTTCTTCTTGCATTTTGTTCGTTTTGTTGTGTTTTCTTCTTCATTTGTTGTTTAACGCAGTGTCCACGCAGCAGCGTGCGATGAAGCTTGCCAGCGGGCATGTCTGAAACTCGTCCAATCTCCCGCCCCGGACATACAAGCATGCAGTTTGATTGGCTAGAGCTTGTACTGGCATATGATTTTATTGGCTGACGCTTCCGTCGAAGCTTCAAAAGCGAGCAACGCGAGCAAAGCGAAGCGACGGAACCACAATGCAGTTCGGCAAAGCGTGACGTCACCCCATTCAAAGTGAATGGGAAGAAGCGTTGAAGCTTCAACGCAGGCCGCCGTGTGAACGGGCCGTAAGGGCGGCTGGCAAACAGCTTTTAGGCGCAATACCGCCCCCTGGATAATATATAGTGTAATGGATATTGCCCTGAGTGACAGACTTTTTTCCCACTCATAAAAAAAGGCGTATTCGTCGTGTGACGGTTCGGGACGAATATGGATATACTCATCTCTTTCGACTCCACTTCGAGCGATAGAATTACTAACAGAGCACTAATGGCGCATTCACACTGCAGCATTCACACTGCTCGCTTTAAGCGTGCCGAACCGTGCGGGGCCTGTTTTTGGTTGTGCTCACACTAGGCCTAGTTCCGCCCCGGGGGTACTTTTTCGTCTTTTTTCTGGCCCGACAAATTTGTGGTTCTATCGAGGCCAACAAGCGGGGCCAACAACCGGGCGGAATATGCTAAACATATTTGACCGTGATTTAATTGTAATACAAGTTTCAAAATGATGCCGAAGTAACAACATACTGATACCGGTTAGTACAAATCATGAATTAATGCTTTGACAAGTCTGCAGACAGACGGGAGGCGAAGAACCTTTTAAAATGCGTGATGCATCTTCTTATTACAGACACATGCATTTCCAAACATTCGGTCTACCTACGCTGTAAAATATATTATCTCTTCGATTTACACACGGCATCTATTGCACGTCTGTCCGTCCTGGGAGAGGGATCCCTCCTCTGTTGCTCTCCCTGAGGTGTTCTCCCATTTTCCCCTTTAAACTGTGGGGTTTTCTCAGGAAGTTTTTCTGAGAAAATCGGGAGATTGGCTAAGCTAACGCAATATATGCTCCGACCGTCCACACTCACAACAACGGCCTATACAGACATAAATAAGCCAGCGACTGTATTCACCATGACACAGACAGTCTGTGGTTTGTACTTGTTTATAACTTTTGTCTAGTTTCTTAACAGATATGAGGAGCTGTGAGCTTGAGTGCTAACAGCTAACAGCTAACAGCTGATGTTGTTTTTCTAGGGGTGCTCGTTGAAGATGACGTCACGGCTCCGCCTACACTGCGTTACTATAGTAACTGCCCCAGCTCCTAAACTGTAATGTGAGCGCAGCATTAAAGTGAGCCAGGCCTAATAAGGCCTAACCAAACCAAGCCAAACCAAACCAAACCAAACCAAACCAAGCCTGCAGTGTGAAAGCGCCATTATATACTAATAAAGGACTGGCTTATCTATAAGCCAGTTGAGTAGCACTTGAAATGTTTGGCTCTATGAAACCTGATGTAGTACTTATATGATTCTGTTTTCTTCAATGTTGTATCTTCTTGGTCGAATGTACTTAGGCTACTGTAACGGCCCCTCCACACTACAGCTTAAAAAAAAGCTTGGAGCTGGGCGTGTCTGAAGCTTGGGGATTTTTTGCGAGCACCGCGACCAACAACCTATCACATGAATCTCCCGCCCCCGACATACAAAGCAATAGCAATGTTAAAACGAAGTAAACTGGATATAAAATCCCCAAACAGGCGAAAACCAACCAGTTTCACCCACTGTCTCTGCCACCTCCCTCCATGCCTGGTTCTTCCGGTTGTATCCCGGTAAGTTAATAGGGACTGGTCATACAAAACCGGGTGATTTGCTACGGCGATAATTAGTTTCTCCTCCGTCTTTTTTTGAAATATAGAAATGAACGGAGGGATATCTCTCCCAGCTTAGACGCGGTTTGATTGGCTAGGGCTTGAGCTGTCAGATTTTCAGAAACGGGATTTGATTGGCTGGTGCTGGCTTCTCCAGCTTCTCCGGCGTCAGAAGTTGAACAATTTTCAACTTTTGAAGCCGGAGACGCCGGAGAAGTTCAGCCAAGCTACCCACAATTCAGTTCGGCGAAAAGCGAGGCAACGTGACGTCACCCCATTCAAAGTGAATGGGCAGACGCGTTAGAAGCTTTTTTTGAAGCTGTAGTGTGGACGGGCCGTAAGTCGCTTTGGATAAAAGCGTCAGCTAAATGCAAGGTAATGTAATGTAATGTAATAATGTAAAATACCGTTACACCCCAAGTTCTGACCTGAGTTTTTATCGCCTCTCCTCATCACAGCTGACTAAGATTGGTAAAGGAGAAAAGCTGGTCCTGCAGGTCAGCCAGACGGACAGCGGGTTGTATCTGTGTGAGGCTCAAAGTCTGATGGCCTCTCAGAGGTCCAGACCTGTATCTCTGGAGGTCAAAACCACCACAGGTAAACCTAGAGCTATAACACTATACTGCTTCCTTGTGCTAATGCTCCTACTCTGCTCCTTTTGTACATCACAAGCTGGAGAAAAAAAAATGTAACAGTTCACTTGTACTGAAAAAATCTTTAATTTTGTACTCTTAAAAGTGACATATCATGTCATCTTTACGATGACAGTTGTATTTTGGGTTACTATAAGAACATGTTTACATGCTTTAATCTTTTCTTATTTTTCCTCATACATACTGTTTCATTTACATGTATTCAACCTCTGTCTGAAATCCTCCATTTCAGCGCCTGTCTCTTTAAGTCATTTCCTAGTTTTACGAAATTCTTTCAAGGGACAGGGGTTGCAATTGAGCGTCACTTTAAAAAAACTATGATACTTGCAATCGGATATCTGTAAATAACCGATAGATAAATATAGAAATTAATGAAGCCCCCCAGCCAAAAATATCCATCCTGTTCTGATTAGTTGGTGATTAGGGGTCTTCTTTATCTGGGCCCTTGACGTCTTTGCATCGTCATTCCAGTTGGGAATGACTGTATGGCACTGTAGCTGAACTTTCTTACCATAAATAGAATTGTTTTTACAAAAAAACTTTAAAAAAAGGGAAGCTTGTTTGAATGCAACATTTTTCAATATGGGGTCAAGGCCCCAAGGAAGAGTGCCAGCCTTTGAAGCAACCTCTGGTACTTTCTAGTGCCTGGTGTCATTTTGGCCCAAAAATATTTCACACTGACTCACTTTTATAGCCCTCATTTAAATCATTAGGGTATACAAAATGCACCAAAGTTATTTCCCCTCTCCATTCAATTTGACTGAGCCGACAGCAGGAGATCGGACGCGGGGCTTAAAGGGGAAATCTCAAGTGCCCATGCTCTCAGTGCCCAGGTACTTTTTGGATCTACAGTCGCTCAATTTGGGCTTGTTGCGCCACTGAGCAACTCTGAAAGGAATGGACAGGGCCTCTGATGCTGTATCCACTTCTCTTTATACATCCATGTATGGGAGGGAGGGAGCTTTAGTGTACTTTCTCGGTATTTATATATTGTATTATGATAACAAATATTATTATAGAAAATACATGAAAATCTCCCATTTTACAATATAGGATGTATTATAACATGTGTTTTTCTGTTATGTGTTAATCTTGTTTTTCAGGCAGGATCGAGGGTGTTGTTTTACCCTACACTATATGTGGAGTATTGCTGCTCCTCTACATTATGACTGTTGTTGTAGATGTGTACAAGTATCGAGGGTATGAATCTACAAGTACAATCTAAAGCTTACATCACTTTAATCTTTAGTGTAATTTGTATTAAGTTCATCCTATTCCCCCCTTCAAAAAAGAATTGTGATTCTTGTGTTTCTTGGTGGATTTTTTTTTTTACTTGGTAATATTGTAAATAAAGTTTCTCCACATTTATTTCCGTATGCTTTATTTAAGGTTCAAGTAATGATTGAATAAGAATCAAGATTTAGTTTGAATTATAAGACATTTCCAGTTCTTGAAAACATTAAATGCTGGTGTTAAAGAAAAATGTCCTCCTTCAGCTAACAGTTCCTCTGTGTTTGTTTTTCCTCTCGTCCTCAGTATATCCCGCAGGCTGAAGGTAAGCGGAAACTTAACTCAAACTGAGAAAGTGACAGGCAGTTAGAAAAGGAGACAGTGAAAAATTACCCCCTGCACCACACTAATGCGATAGATCTGATAAGGATTTTGAAAAGCTCTGCATGCCACAGTCTAGTCACTGTCTCGTCTCGCTGACATCCTTCGGCCTCTCTGTTTGACTGAAGAAGTCAGTCTGACTCATCTTTAAACATTTTTAAAAACGGAGAGTGTCCAAATGTTGTGGAAAACTTCTTTATCTATCAATAATCTGGAGATGTACTAGTAATAATCAATAAATGGTCTTTCAGCAAATCAGAGTTGTCTTTCGTTGGTTCTTTATTTGAAGCGCTTCAAAGGTACAGGTCTCAGAGTGTAGGATAGTCTGCAGGAGTGTGCACAATAGTCACAGAATGGCAAAGCTTATATACAGGATAGGGCGGGCAGACAGAGTTTTGTGTAGCTAGGCGGAACGCCTCAGAAATCTGCTTTCACACAGATGTTGTCACGATCTATCTTTATTGTATTTTGTCTTGTCTTTTTCATGTTTTATTTTGAAAGGTCTTCACCTCCTGTCTTGCCTGTTGCTGTCTGTCTGTTTTCCCTCCTTATTACCCGATTGTGTTCACCTGGTGTCCCTGTGTTTTCTCCTCCCTCCTCACCTGTGTCTTGTTTGTGTGATTAGTCTTGTGTGTATTTAAGTTCTGGTTTTTCTGTCTGTCGGTTCGTCTTGTGTAATGACTTGGTCTGCGGTGAGTGTTCTGTTCAGTCTTTGTTAATAGTTTAACCTTGAAATAAAGGACTATTTTTGTCACTTTAATCTGCATTTGGGTCCTACCTGCTTCACAAACCGTAACATATGTCTCATATCGCTATTAGACACATGTGTCCTTGAGCTGTTTGAGTATAACAGATAACATTCTATGGAAGTTCAAACGTTGTGAAGAGGAGTAGTTTCAACATGCCAAATCAGCTCTGTGGCCTTGAAGCATTTGAGATTAATAACCGTCATAAGGGCATGCAGAGAAAACAGCACATATCAAGAAATGGTACAGTAGTGTGTAGAAGCATTTGGTTTTACCATATATAAGGTAACATGAGAAATTGCCACTACATTCCCCCCTTTTGATCATACTTGATCAATCATGAAAATAAAACAAATGACAGGATAGGCTGATATAACACATCAATGAATACACCCCATCGCTGGTTTAAGTAAACGCCCTGCAGCGTTCACAAAATAAACAATTTGGGTCCAATTGATTTTTGAAAGCACAAGGGTACAACGTCATGAAGGGCAA
>CALSBZ010046845.1:250919-269745 GCA_943591055.1 Gobionotothen gibberifrons | reverse complement strand
GTGTGTGTGTGTGTGTGTGTGTGTGTGTGTGTGTGTGTGTGTGTGTGAGATCGGGTCAGGTAATGAATGACTCACAGGTTAGGGAGGAAGAAGCAGACACGGACAAGCTGGTTGTCCTTCTGGAGATACTAATGTTTTGAAAAGTTTTTGTCCGTTTTCAATACATTTAAATTACAGTGTGTAGTTTAATATAATTGTATGTGTTTTCTTATTCTCTAATGTTTATTTTTTCTTTCCAATCTTTTTTCTCTCAACAAGCATCGGCAGTCTGAAATGATGCCCCATCCTGATGCTTCCACCTATGAGAACCCCATCGCTCTGCAGGCCACGTTCAAAAATACTCCTCTGTCAAAGTAAACCTGAAGGAATGAGTGGAAGTTTTCGTGAGAGGGCCAATAAAAAAATAAAAAAACAGAACACCTCCTCAAAATCAATGTGATCATGAACTTCTAAACCTGTAATTATTAATGGTTTTACACAACTTTATTTCATTTTACATTTTAATCATTTTAATCATTTCAATGCATCTATTCATTTTTTTTCTATTATTGCAAAGTTTTATTTTAAGGTTATAATGGTGTTTGCCTGTTCTCTGCTAGTATTGCTGTTTGTAATTGTTTGGTTTGACCTTTTCTTTATTTTTGTCCAAGTGTGAATAAAGGATGAATGTGTTAATGTCTAAATATGAATAGTAGCATCACATTTCAACTGTATACTGCACTATCAGTAGATTACTTACACTTACTTTTGCACATGTTCCTGTTATTCATTATTAAATATGTTGTTAAGTATTCTAGCTGGAAGCGGGAACATAACAAAGCGTAAAAAGGACTCTGCCAGTCGCAGGGTGTCGGCCCGGATCTGGACTGCCAACAGTCATCAGCTGCGGCAAACAATTGCTTCGATGTTTTCCCTCACAACGTGAGTTTGACCAATAGCTCTGTTCAACTGCAAACATGGAGAAGCTAAGATCACTGATGAGAAAGAAGCTGTTGTCATATCACGGTCATATTTTCATCTTTCATTTAGGCTTTTGAACACAACCCAGCTGCATCACACTCACAGCCAGAGGTGGAAGAAGTCCTCAGATTTTGAACTGTAAATGTATAGTACCAGAATAGGTAGGAATACACTGTTACAAGTAAAAGGCCTGCACTCAAGTAAAAAAACAAAAGTAAAACTCAAACTACCAGAAGTAAAGGTACTAATTATGCAGATTGGTCCATTTTAGAATAATATATATTATATATGTTGATTGTAATTAATCCAAATCTGTAGGTTACTAAAGGTATTAAATAAATGTAGTGGAGTAAAAGTACACGATTAACCTCTGAATTGTAGTCGAGTAGAAGTACAAAGTAGCAGAACATTGAAATACTCAAGTAAAGTACAAGTATCTCAAATTGTACTTACTTAATAAATGTACTTAGTTACACCACTGCTCACAGCTACTGTTTAAATTCAATTAATCTAGTACCCAGTTCTGTTTTTACCGATGTCATGAAAGACAAAGATTTGATTGGTCACGCTTTTTAACACTGTATTACTATAAAATCGCCTTATCTGACACAGTGACTATTGAAATAGACACATACACTTTTCATTCTGAACCCATACTCGAAAAATAAGGAATTCCTAATTTCTTTAGAATTCCCATAGCTTTATCTACTCTTAAGAAATAAGCCTTTCAGCTCATTTGTGATGTTCTGTAGGTGTTGTAGGACATTCTGAGACTTTTGGGGTGATTCTAAAAGAAGAGAAGCTGCACACCACTTCAGTAGGACTGCTTTCTGTACGACACACAATTTGGCGCTGTCACAATTCTTGGTAATTTGCTGGTGCACATGCCGGTTTATTATGTCAAATAGAATTATCAACCAATCAGCAGACATTGTATTAAGAGGTTCCAAAGATGCAAGGTTCAAACTCAATCTTTACTTCTCTCACCTTAAATGCTATTTTTAATAATGAATTCAAACAAAACATGAACACTGACATAGTCATACTTGATACTGAATCAGCCTTATATTTGTTTAATCACCTGGTTTTCGGACTGTTTTGTACCATCACTAACTGATGATTCACTGCTCCTCTTAATCATCTAGTAAGGGCTCAATTCATCAACAAAAAGGTTAAATGGAAAAATTCATTACAATGAGTTCCTCATAAGCCATGATTAGTTTGTTCCCTGTTCTCAAGGAATTGTATAGTCTGATGTGATGAAGCACCTTTGCAGCAGCATCCATCCTGCCACATGTTGTTCCAGTCGACTGGACATGAGACATGTTGGTTATTTTGTCCGTCCATCAACGGCCAGTGGGTCCAAAGATGACAAATCTATAACTCATTGATTTGACGTAGTAGCAAGCAGACACAGACATGGGGGTGAAAACATAAACCTCTTTCCTGATTGGAAAAAGTAACTTCTGCATAACTTAACTTTCCACATATGATGATAATAAAAAACCTTTGGAAAAGTACTCAGAATGAGATCAGAGTCCTGTCGGGTTCTCAGACAGAACAGCAAACTCTGACAAAATCAAGAAATTCCACAGGAATCACTGACACGCTGGTTGCTTCAATCTTTGCTTTGATTACACGCTTCAATTATTATCTATGGAGATCTGGCTATTGTATGGCTGCCATGCTAAATTCCTGCGTAATGTGATTAAATTGTTAGCAGTTTAGTCTGTGTCACTGTTTAATCCCTAAAAATAGACAATCCAGGTCAAAGCCTCCATGGACCAATTTCCGTAATGTCTTTTCATGCCCTTGCTGAACGTTTTAGTGCCGGGCTTTCATGTTTAGACGGGCTATTTTGTGTGTGCCAAAAATAGCAGACAAACGTTAGGAATTTTATGTGATCTCACATTGCATTAGAACAAACCCTGCATCCGTCAATCATTTGCATGCTGCCTCCACCACTCGCCCATTCACTGCTGCATTCCTCACATTCCTCCATTCAACAAAGGTCAGAGACGAGTGAGGGGGGAAAAAAAGATAAAAAGTAGAAGATATCCGGAACGTGGGTGGTTTAGGAAATGAATAGTTGGCCTGTGAAAACCGCTATTTAGGACTGGCCCAACCTAAACCCCCCCCCTTACACACACACGCACACCGAAACACACAGACTCTCCATTACTCTATATGGCATTATCTTTGATGACAAAAGGAGGTTAGGCGAGTCAGCCCTACAACCGTTATGACGTATGTTTCCATGCATTGCTTTCCCTGACACAAACTTCAGAAGATTAGCATTTGAAGCCAAACACCATCTGCGATCTGACGGCAGTAACACATGCATTTAAAAAAACAAAGAGGGTTAGGTTTTTGGGAGGTTTGAGGATTTCAGGATGCAGCTCTCATGTGTGTGTATCATGGTGGGTGGATGTTCTCTATCACAAACATTTCATAGGAAGCAGGAAACTAGTAGCTTCTTGGAAACTCTGCAACGTCATTCATCAAATGCAATTGGAACCCACTGATGATGCAGATTTGACAACAAAAAAAACCGCAATTTAATGAATGAAGTGAGTAACACAACTATAAAGTAAAATGTTAGCTTTTTTTTAAGCTGACACTTCATCCAGAGTGACTTAAACTGAGTGTGTGAGTCTTGAGTTATTAAACAGAAGTTTAACTTGGTCATTTTCTGCCATCTCTCCAAAAATTCAGTCTAAGTTGCAGCAGCAAAAAGGAAAAGTATAATTTGTACTTTTTTTATCAACATAACAAGGACATGTTTGAACTGTTGACTGTCACTGCAAAATGTACATTTGGAAAATATCTGCGAAATATTAACTGTCAACACATTTCATTAGTTTTCATGCAATAAAGGTAAGGGTTGTGTTTTTAGCTCAGCTTGTTTGTCTGATGGTTTGTTAACAGCATTACGCAAAAATAAAAGTAGATTTGTTTGGAAACTTGGCAGAATGGTGAGCATGGGCCAATAACAACTCATTCCACTTTGGTCTGATCTGAATCACAGAGCAGATTTGCAAATTAAGAGTTACTTATCTATTTCGAAATAGGGCGTTTTTGCTGCATTCGTGCGATGTCGATATAATTGCAAAAAGTTGATCCCCAATAGTAAAATAAACGCAAAACAGTCATCAAGTGATATTCACACATTATGAATAATAAATTATATAACCTTTAAAGAAACATGTGAATGCAACATGTTCTTGGCAGAGGTCTGCACTCTCCGAGAAACCTTTTTGCAGTGGTGGGCCGTCAGGGCCAGCAAGGCCTTCTCTGCTGGCCTAAACACATCAGAATCACTGACTGACCATTTAATATAGTTTTTTCTTTAACTTTAACATGTATTAAGTGATTTCTAATCTTCTATTCTCTATTCATAGCTTTTCTCTGTGCTGCGCTTGGTTGCTTGTAGCTTAAAATAAATGTCAATGAAACTGTTGCATTGACCAATCCAATTTTGAGTTGGCGACACCGGGGCCATAGCAGGCGTTATGACACCCACACCCGCTCCAGAGACCACATCACCCCCATCCTTCAAAACCTGCACTGGCTCCCTGTCTGTCAACGAATACACTTCAAAATCCCTCTGCTAACACACAAAGTTCTCAATAACCAGGCCCCCCCCTACCTCACCGACCTGATCCACCACTACACCCCCTCCCGCAGCCTTTGTTCATCAGAAGCGAACCTCCTCTCTATCCCCACACGAACCAAGCTGGGGGGACATAGCCTTCTCCATCGCTGCCCCCACCCTCTGGAACTCCCTTCCACAACACATCAGAGACTGCACCGACCCCCCCACTTTCAAAACACTGACCAAAACACACCTCTTCAGACTGGCTTTTAATTTGTGAATTATGCTGTGTTGCTGTTTTAATATTTTTTTATAATATTTTTTTATTCTTTATTCTATTTTATCATGTTTTATCAAAACCACTGGAAAGTGTCTTTGAGCACCTGGAAAAGCGCTTTTGCAAAGCAAACTTTTGGGGAAACCCGAGTGGATCTTCAGCTTAATGAACAAGTGTGCAAGGAGCTCAACAATGGTTTTTACCAGAAATACGATTGCACACACACTCGACTTTCAGCATTAGCCTCCATGGCGTTAGAACAGGACTTATTGTTGGAACTGAAAACTCTTCTTGAGGAAAGAAAGGAGGATGGATTTTGTGTACAATGTATTGGTGAGTATATGCTATATATACTTATATTTCCTTGTCATTTTAAAATATTGTGACATGTTTACATGCTTTAATGTTCAAAAAGTTCAAAAATGTTTCTCATGCACGCCTGTGCTGCAGCACCACCTTTCACCCTCTGTCTGAAACCATAGCCCAGGCTGCTCTGATTGGTCAGCTGGCCGGCTGTTGTGATTGGTAAACCGCTAAGAGATGTCCCGCCCCTTAGTCTAGCATGTACAATGTCTTGAAGTGCTAGCCAATAGAAGCGCAAGTGTTACGCAGTGATGTTACTATGTTACGTTTCAGGCAGGGTGTGGGAGAGTGAGAAAGCTCTCTCTGGAGGGAGCTTTGGGATTGTCAAACATGTATATGACACAATACAGGAAAGGAAAACATCCAAAAAGCATAGGGCCTATTTTAAACAACCTGTGGGACATCTAACCATTCACCTGGACCAGCAACTTCTGGTCCAGGCTCTCGTCATCTCACGCCTAGACTTCTGCAACTCCTTGGCTGGTCTACCTGAATGTGCCATCCGACCTCTGCAGCTCATCCAGAATGCAGCGGCTCGTCTGGTCTTCAACCTTCCAACATGTTCCCACACCACACCGCTCCTCCGCTCCCTTCACTGGCTTCCAGTAACTGCTAGAATCCACTTCAAGACAATGGTACTTGCGTACCATTCTGTGAATGGATCTGGCCCTTCCTACATCCAGGACATGGTTAAACTGTACACCCTAGCACGTGCACTCCGCTGTGCATCGGCCAAACGGCTCGCTGCACCCTCGCTGCGAGGGGGACCCAAGTTCCCATCAGCAAAAACACGTGGGTTTGCTATCCTGGCTCCAAAATGGTGGAATGAGCTCCCCATTGAAATCAGGACAGCAGAAAGCTTACACATCTTCCGGCGCAGACTGAAAACTCATCTCTTTCGACTCCACTTCGAGCGATAAAATTACTATCAAAGAATTGCTAACAAAGTACTTATATACTAATAAAGGACTGGCTTATCTAAAGCCAGTTGAGTAGCACTTGAAATGTTTTGGCTCTATGAAACCTGATGTACTTATATGATTCTGTTTTCTTCAAGTTTGTATCTTCTTGCTCGAATGCACTTATTGTAAGTCGCTTTGGATAAAAGCGTCAGCTAAATGCAATGTAATGTAATGTCACCTCAACCGCACGTACCTATGAGTGCATTTCAATCCATTGGACAAATTCGTTTTCGGCCAAATGGGACATTCTACACACTTTGGGGTATCTGAACAATGGGATGGGACCACTAAATGCTCCACTGTGTCTGTCTGATGAGCAGGTAATGTCCAGTAAGCTTTCTGCTGTGGTTAAAAATGACGCTTTTAAAGGAACTGAAACTTACTATAAAGCTGAGGTGAGCTGCTGATGAAGGGGAAACATATATAATAGTTCACTCTTACAAGTAACCACTTTTACATGTTGACATTGTTTCAACATCGTCTTTTGCTACAGGGTTAGGAAAACAATTATTACAGTAATCAGACTTTAACCACAATCTAACTACAGATACGTAGTTGACACAGAAAAATGCTACCGAGATGACTTTCAGTAACGGGAACAAGTGTGTTCCTGAAGATTCATCAAAAAAAAACTTTGAAGATTACATCTCAACTCTGCATTATTTCAGGTAACCTCAATTTCCAGACAACAAGGATTAATAACTGATGCCATTTCTTGTTTTTGTCCTCTTTGGCAAGAATACTAACAAACCAGGAGGTCATACAATTTTAAAACATCACTGTTCTTTGAAATGATAGAAATTCCACAAGAGCAAATACGCAGCTAAGCTGTCAAAAAATGACGTTTTCAAGCCTGCGAATTTCCGTTTTATTGAGTTTCAATTCCTTTTATCCAGGTTGGTTTTATACATTTTATTAGTTGCAGGAAACCACACTGGGAGCTACGCAGATTGACCACTAAAGTGTTACAAGTGCAGCTGGGGTTCAAGTGCACATTCACTGTGGTTGGATGCATTTGGCCTATGAAAGGAGGAAGGGGTCTTTGTTTACTTTAGTTTATCATCTTCCCTGCATTCATTATTAATGGTATCTGTTGCTGGGATGTCATGTTTCCTATGTGTCCTTTAAATACATGATCTGTTCCCTCTTATCTGAATTAGCTGGAAGACAGAAACAAGAGGAGTCATTTGAAAATTAGATGGAATAGGCTTCAGTGTAAAACACTTTTAATCTTGTTTTTTCTTTTTTCACTTTCTGCATTTGTAAACCTTCATGTGTTTGTGAACAAGAGACAGGAGAAGTCAAACACAAGAAGAAAGGTGATGACATCAGGCTGCAGGAGGTGGGGGGAGGAAGGAAAGACAATTGCTCAATTTTGTATTTTTTGATTCTTCTATTTCAATTTATTTATGATTTATCACCTCAACAAAGAAATTTGAAACTTTTTTTGCAGATCAGGGGGGTTAGTGGAGGGGAAGGGAGGGGGGGGGGGTTGTCCAGCGTGGGCGTTGAATGGCGACGATGGCTGATGACTCAGGTGATGTGTCATGCTGCTATGCTATAAAAGGGAACTTTTACATTTAGTCCACACATACACAAACACACACAAGTACAGTGCACACACTGGACTCAGAAGGAGGTTTGTTTACTACCGCAAGAGAAGCAAAGATGAAATGTAAGTTTGTTTATGATACTTTAAGAATGAGTGTATAGGGTGGTGTGTGTGTGGGGGGGGGGGGGGGGCTCTGCTGCACGTGGTCTTCACTCTTACTATGAGCCTGAGTAACTTGTGCAAGTGAAAAAATCAATTAGTGAAGGAATAAATAGGTGAGTGTGAAAAATATGTAAGCTGTGTTAAAATGTGATTGAATTTTATTTCACCTTCACAAAATGTTTGGTGTCAGGTAGGGCTGTGATTGGCTGGTCTTATGTGTGGGTGTGTGTGTGTGGTGGGACTTTCCCTTGAGTAGTTTGAACTTGTCAACAATTATTTTTGCAATAATTCGCTTTATTGTTGCAATATTTTCATATACAAATGTACGTTAATATAGAAAAATAACTTAAGTGTATACTTTTACACAATTTGTGTCAGATTAAGGGTTCATTGAGCCTAAAAATCTTGCCCTGAATTGGCCGACCAATCAGAGTTTACAGTACAGTAGTGACAACTGAATAACTTGCCCACTCCTGACACCACCAGGATGTATGTAAACACAGTTCTATGAATGAAAGTGAAGCTTGTGGTCACAATGAGCAATGAAGGTCTCCAGCCACAGTCCCTGGTGTTATGATGATTCTTACATTGCATAACACTCTTATCCAGTCAAACACAACTAGTCGATTACTAACCAATTAGTAAAACCTGTTGACTCGCCAGTAAACACAGTGTGTGTATATGTCTGAAGGAAGTGAAATTCATGAGTCAGCTAGACAGACGGTGATGTCATCATTGCACATCATCAGGGCACTTATTGTAATGTAGTTTGCACACTCACTGTATGAAGATCAATGCTTTAAGTTTAAGATATGGAGTCACTGACAGTTTGCCCCAGTGGCTGACTGTGGTACTGCAACTCAAGACGTCTCCACTTCATGGTTGACGTCACGCTCTCTGTGTCAGGCTTGATGATGTAAGAGGGAACAAGACGCTGCAACATGAGAAACTGCACATAGCAGTTGCATAGTTTGGAAATGAATAGTCCATTCAAAAGATTTTGAATATATGTTATACTTATTATTATTAATGACAATTTCCTGAAAAAAGGACAGATGTTTTTAAGGCAATTTTCTTCTCTCTAGAATAAAATCAATCATGTTTAATAATATTGCTAATATAAAACATTGTATAGATTCATACAAAAGTAAAGCTTTGCTATGTTATCAGATATCAGACCCTGCTGCCCTCGATTTTGGATTGTAATCTTTTTCCTTTGCCATAATGGTGATTTTTCCATCAAAGATAAAAGAAAAAAAGAACAAAGTTCAGTTCTTTCAAACTTCATGGCCAGAAGCAACATCACTTTGGTTAATGGGTTAAAAAAAAATTAAGTACAGTTGATCAGTTCAGCTTCAAATGTATCTCAACTGCTTTGAAATTATTCATATTTTTCATCTGAACACACGTAAAAATGTGGCTCACCACAATGATGTTTTATTTAAATGTCAATCATTACTTTTGTGGTTTGCCAGTTCTCTGAAAGTCCTTTAATTAAAGAGGTTTTTTTCTGTCATTATCAGAGGAAGTTAAGTGGACATGTGTGTGGCGCTTCCTGCCCGATGCTGTCACTTCCCAACAGAAGTTCATCAGAGGTTCTGGCTCAGATGAGGAAATGAGACTGACACGAAATACGTCAGAAACTGTAGAAGTGTGTGATACATTACATGGGTGTGTTGATGTTACGTGTGTGATTGAGCGTGTGGTGACAAAATGGTCTGATCATTAAAGAGAGCCAATTTTCTTCTTAAGCAGTTCTGCTCTGACCTGCAATGCTGTCACAGCTTTTTATACTGCCAAATACATGAATGTACTGCCCGGGGATGTTTTTCTAGTATGACACAGGATTTTTGCTGATGTCTTCTTCAGTAGTTTTCCAATAGCGTGATGGAGCTATTCCACATTTTTGGTTTGTGCTGACTTACAATGACTTGTTATTGGTTGTAGAAAGATACAACCAAGAAGCTGAGGGTGCACTTTCATTGGCCAATTTGAAATGCTTCAGCTTTGAGTGAACACCTGTTTGTGATTATTTGAGGATCTAATGGGATGATATGTTTTCAGTGTGGCTCCACTTTTGAACCATCCTATCAGTGCAGTTTTGACTGTTATCAGGTAATAACAGGGGTATAGTTTAAGGTCTTTCTTCCAGATGTTTCAGCTCCCCTTTTAAGATATCGGCCTGCCTTCTGTCCAATACAATAGAACGAGATGGCACTTGTGGTGCTTGTGTCGAATGTGATTGTTTTGTGAACTTTAAAAAACCAGCAAGGCAGCATTATATTAAGATTTCAAAGATTAAAAAACAAGCTTGCTCTAGTGAAAATGTACAGCATTTGTCAGGCTGACCACAGGTCTGCTGTTGAAAAGGGCCTTACTGATTACATTAGTGATTAAAAAATGTAATAAAGTGTATTTCATGTTGATTTTGTATATGAATCTGCTAGACAAGGACAGCTCTCTGAGAATTAAGACAATCAATAAATAGTTAAAAAGCATTTTTAAATTAAAAAAAAAAAATATATATGCTACATAAAAAACCCATATGGACACGAGGAGAGAAAATGGAAATATGGAAAGTGTATACACTTCTTTTACAGATCTTCCAAAGTTGACTTTATCTTTTGTACCAGAAACAATGTATTTGGTACAAAAGTGTACGGGATTCTCCTCAAATTGACCTTTGACCTTAAAGTTACTGCAGTGAGTGTCTGAATGGCAGTAAAAGTGTTTAAAGTGCACTGTTTGAGACACTCATTACAAAGTGGATGTTTTCCCTCTAAAGAGTGCAGCCTGAGGCGTCAGCCGGGTGACGTCACCACACAGATCGATCTGAGTCAGACCTCTGCGCCCGCTCCCCTCTCCTTTTCTAACAGGAGGCCCAGAGCAGGCAGGGGGTGTGGGGGAGAGAAAACCACAACATACCTCTCATTCCTTCACCCTGATGTAACACCAACAGACAGCTCGTTCCTTTGTTGCTCCGGTTAATGGGTTTTCTGAAGTTGCACAAACCCGTGGATAGATTTACATGAGCTGTCTTGACTGATGTGTTATTTCCTTGATCTCCACTGACAATAAAGCCTCAGAGACCAAGATAAACAAACCACAGGGGATTAATGTGAATTATTCGTTCAAAGATTGATTAAAAGAGTTCTGGTTGAAAAAACAGAGAGATGACAGCTGGATGATACTTTCTTTGTAAAAAAACACAAGGAGGAAATATTCAAACACAGAGGCCCATTCATTCATGAGAGACACATTGACAGCAAATAGTCTGCACACCTGTGGGTCAAATGATGGTGTAATGTGAAAGGTGTTTCCCTCTGTCGTAAACTCATGCAGAATCATCAGTAAAGTTCCCCGTAGCTTTACACAGTGTGTGCGCGTCATTCAGCTCTTTGTTTGGGTTTTATGGCCTGCAACTTCTGCTCCATTCACTTTTTATAGCAACAGAAGGAATGTTTTTTCAGTGAAAAAGCTCGAAAAATAATGGGTGGAGACCAAAAACAGAGGTAAAGGTTGAGTGAATTTGCGACTTAGAGTAATCACAATGTAAGAAACACAGCAATAAAGTATACCCATCCATCTATCTTGGACCTTTTTAGCAGAATTAATGTGAAAGAATGTGTAGATCAATACAAAACATTTAGAAAAACAAACTAATTCTGCCATTTTTGCTGAGATGATTTTTCTCAGGACCACATGACACTGTTTCTCAGAAATACAAATGATCAGTCTGCAGTAATCTCGGTTTCCAACCCCCGCATTAACACACTCGGCCACTACATTTGCTAGCAGTAAATCATCATCTGACCTATAAACCTCTATTCACATCCGCAGAGATTTAAATCTGAACTGCTGCATCAGGGTTTTTAAATGTTTGGCCAACCCAATGCAACGTATTTCTGATGATCAAATGGAATGGCAGTGTTTCTGACATCTGGAATCATCTTGTGTTGACATGTGCATGGTTTTTCTAGATTGAGGTTAGCAATAAAAAAGTGTTTCCATGCAGCTTTGTGGTTGTGGGATGCTACAGTCTAAACTGCAGCCAGTAGCCCCCGATTGTGTGTGCAGTTTTGAGTGAATCTGTAAACTGAAATGCAATTCTGCAATACATGGCAGTGTGACGAAATAACATTTACAGAAAAGAAACACTACAATTATAGGAAACACAAAAACAGGAACATGTCACAAGCGGTGTTTTTTTAATGTATAATCTTGTCTTTTCAGTAATCGATGACTGCACCCCTTGTCTTCTCCACCTGCTGCTATTGGCTGGGCTGTTTGTCCCTTCATCATCTTATCCCGCCTCTCGCTCTCCTCTGTGTGGCATGTTGAAATCCATGATCCATCAGGTGGAAAAGTTGACGAAATTATCCGTAGAATTACATAACTTGGTAAGATTTCTCTATACTCCCTGGCCCGGCTAATTCATTGATATTAAATGTATTTTCATCTTAAATATGGCCAGTTTATAGATGTCCAATCAGGGTAGAAAGAAGAAGAAAAAGCTATATGTTTGGTCTTATTGATTTCTGTTTGAACCTTTTATCCAAGTTTTTTATGAATTTGATCAAAATCCAAGTTATATCTTAGAATTTTTTATTTTTTTAAAGCCAACTTCTTTTCCCATCATGCTCCAAACAGAGAGGTGAAGAACTTGAACACCTAGAGGTTGCGGAAAACCGACTGTCCGGTCTTCCTGACATGGAACACACTGCGGCTGATATCGACTCACTGAAGGTAAAGGACTAGAATCAAGGAAATCATTTATATATAGAAAGGTTGTTTGTTGTAGGTAGGTCTATAATGGCTCTCTGTCTACTCAATGTCTTCACAGGTGAATGAGTCGCTCTCCCAGTTGTTCATGTACACTCAGTCCTTCAGGCTGCATGTTGATTGGTTGAAAACAGCCAAAGAAAACGTCAGTCTGTCCTCCCAGCCAGCAAAGGAGGCCAACACTCACCTCCTTCATCTGTCCACCTTCCTGAATGCATTACTTCCCCAGGTGAGAGGAGCAGCATTGTTTGGTTCATATACAGGGATTATTTGAATCCCAAACATTTAAAACTAAATAAAACAGGAGATTCACTAAAAGAAAGAAAGAAACATCTAAAAACGTCTTGTTGTCAAGGGGTGGATTTCCCATTAAGCTATACAAAGTGTATCCCTAAATGGGAATTCATCTTATGTTATTTGACTTCAGAGCCACAGCCATACCCTCTACTAAACTCTGATCATCCTTTGTATCTTTAGATCGGCGAAGAGGTTCCTCCTTCGGAGTCTCCCTCCCTCCCCGAGGTCTCCACGCCCTTCGATGTGCTTCAGTTCTCTGTTGAGATCTCTAAACAGCTACGAATGTTTTGCTCCTGGTCAAAAAGGGTTTTGGTGACTATCCAGAGACTATCCCGATGCCCTGGACGTTAAGCCTCAGCACATAAGCAACTGCAAATATCTTCCCACAAAAACACTGTTAACTATTGGGAGTTTTACCAAGTGAAGAATTTTAGACATGGAAAGGCCAAGTCAGTTGGTCCAGAATGAAATATCTCAACATCTATTGAATGTGTTGATCTGGCGTTTACAACAGATGCATGGTGGATGCAATTAAATGACTTGTGATCCCCTGACCTTTCCTGTAGCACCACCAATAGGTCAAATTCCACTTATCCAGTGAAACATTTCCATGTCCACTGGATGGTTTGGCAAAAATGTGATACAAACATTCATGGTCCATAGATGAAAAATCCTATTGACTTTGATGATCTATTGAATTTTGACTTAGACTTTTCCATAAACCTAAAATTCCACCATTAAGTCTACACATACGGTCTTAAAAGAAATGTCTGTCCATGCCATGACATTTAGAATTCAACTTACCCCTCAACATGATTTGTTTCCCTTTAATGATCTTTGACTTCTTACTCCACCACTTGGTCAACATTGTACCTTGTCCAATATCTTGGTTTATGACCAATAACCGGAAAAGCTAGTGACATTCCCAACAGTATTACCTTTGTGTTTTGTGCTACTCGCAAAACGTTAGCATGCTAACATGCTAAAATAAGACGAGGAACCTGCTTAGCATCGGCATGTTAGCATTATCATTACAAGCTAGCTTAAGTTAGAATCAAGCAATGAGTATAATAAGAATTTCCAGGAGTCATATAATCGCAGAGTTAAAACAGTTTTTAGAACGTTGAGTTCTACAATGTAGCTGTAAAACAGAATGTACGTTATTGGCATGTTTTTAAGAAAGTGTGAGTATGTTTCGTTTGACATGTTGCCGGTTAAAATGTGCCCTACTAATGCACTCTGCAGAGGCACACCTGTTACCCTTTGGGACTGTTTACATTCACAGTGCCTGCTAAATGTTGATGGAGAAATATTGTGAAACAATTAATATTTTTATACTATTGTTTTTTTTATCTATTTAGTATTCTATTTATGAGCTTTTTATATTGTATGACATGGTAAGATGCAGGCATCTCACTTTTTTCTATGGGTTATCTATGTATTATTTAATAATATTATTAATAAAGTATTGTCAGACTGTAGTTCATTCACAGTATTATTTATACATTTTGTATGTTCTCTTTTTGTAAGTTTAGTCATTAATAAAGTTCGACACTTGAAACAGAAATGTCTGTACTTCTTTATTTATCACACTTTACACTCACTTCACCAATGATTTAATACAAAACCTAAATAACTGTGTGGTTGAAACAGTCTTATTGGTTGAAATGAACCATGGCAAGGCAAGGCAAGAATAAAAAAAAGATTTAATTTAATTTGGAAGTTAAAAGGGATTTCCTTTTGTTGCTAAAGTAATCTGTAAATCAAATAAATGAATGGATAACTCGCCTTTTTGTTAACATGTTGACCATAGCTGGAAAGCACAGGTGTTACTAATCTGACTAACGATGCCTCTTTTCTACTCAGGTGTCCCATTAAGCAATGAGAGAGTGACTGTTAGCCACCATGCAGGAACACAAATTCAGACATCATTAAATACATTATTTTTGTCTGTGCTGTTTCTGCACTCTAACAGAATGCCTTGTGTGAAAAAAGCCACAAAGAAAACAATATGTGTGTCCGTGCCTTAACCAAGAAATAAGCCACAATGATGTTTAACATTTAGATGTAAGAAATACTTGGGTAGGGAGAGATAATGGTCATAAAGTGAATAAACCAACACTGACCTTTGATACAAAACAGTATAGAGAAATGTCACTCAGAGGTTTTTTGGTGTCTAACGTCCCAAAATAAAAAACACTTAGTTTTCTCTGTTTGTATTGTTATGCATTTGCTTTGCATTTTAACAACTTGTACATACTGTATAAACATGAACTGTACCCACTATAGATGAGAGCCTTGCAGATTAAATGGCTCCGCCCACTTTCCAGTGAAAACTTGGAATTGGTCCCAAATGGGAACAATTGTTTAATCATGCCTAAGAGCTGCTGTGTCATATATTGCACTTTAAACAACACAAAATGTCCAAAGTTCAGATATGATACTTTTCCTTAGAAGAAAAGCGAAAGAAAAGAAGAGTCCAACATAAACAAAGTCTTATCCAACAATACATTAATTATATATTTTTACAGTACTTTATATTAAAGGCATTTGGATTTGAAAAACTGGTTTCAAACCCATCACATCTAGTTAACTGTGATCTTGTAAAACCTGTGTTCCCATACAACAAAACTGCATTGTCATTTCTAGCTGCTGTGAAGTTTTGTTTTTGTTGTGTTTCAATTTAAAGCAGTGACCACATGTTTACAGCTGTAACCAAAGTCTAGAGAAAAAAATCCCTCCGAATGTAATGGAGAATGCAAAAAGTTGTATGGGAACATAATGACGCTGGAGACGGCTCTCTGCTTTCATGTGATTATAGGGCAATAACAAACCCATAAAACTAAGCGTTACTGACACTGTCTGCCTGAGCGGCTGCCTCTCCTCTAACAAACCATACATTATTACTAATGCTCCACATCTGCAGCTGCAATGCAAACACTCATCCAATCCAATCCAATCCACTATTTATATAGCACATAGTAAAATCAGAGGGTTTATCGAAGTGCTTCACAGCAAACATAACATTATAATAAAATATAATATTACAATAATAGATAAAAGGCATTCATAAGAATAGATATGTGAGGATCCACAGTGCGGCCTTCCTCTTTTTCCTCCTCTGTGTTTTTGTCTGTCTGTCTTCCTGGCTGGGCGTGGCTGACCTACATTTGGATTTCCGTCTCCACACCGCTCCTGCTGTTGTTCATCTCACTGATTGCCACTACTCACCTGCACCTGCTTAAAACCCTGGTTCTCATCCTCAGTCGTCGCCAGTTATTCGTTTATTCTTCAGTGGTAAACTAACGTCCAGGCCTACTCAGCATTTTTGCCTAGTAACTATTTTATGCTCCTAGTGAAAGGATTTACCTTCCTAACCCTGCTTCTTTCCCGTTCCAGATCCACACACCTGCCGCTCCGCCTGCCACGTCCAGCCACGTCCAGCCACGTCCAGCCACGTCCAGCCACGTCCAGCCACGTCCAGCCACGTCCAGCCACGTCCAGCCACGTCCAGCCACCTCCCTGGTCTGTCCTGCTCCTCGTCTCCCCTCTCTGAGCTCCTCGTCCCGGTCTGAACCTCGGTTCCAGGATTCTCCTTCAGCGTCCTCTCCAACTCCTAGACCTAGACTGTGCCTTGGTCTAAAATAAAGCCCATTTTTGACACTTCACCACTGTTTCAGTCTTAGTGCTTGCATAGCGGGTTCTCATCTCCAGTCATTCCACGTGAAGCCTAACAAGATAAAAGGCACATAAAGGCTATGGACAGACAATAAAAGCATACAAATCGATAAAACCAACCCGATCTCACCAGAATGCGTACAAATGACACGACTTTACACGTCGTGCAATAAATACGTAGAAGTCCGATTTTGCGTGCATATGATACGCTGATATTGCACCTCAAACATTAAAACAAAGAGCTCTGTGGCTTCAGGCTTGATCGCCGTTCCAATGACAGTTTTAATGTTTGCGGTGGAATAAACGACACAGCAGCTTATTGGGTTATGGTTAGGGTTAGGATTAAATAAATGGCAAATATATGTAGAAAATAAACGCATTTAATATACGTTCACAACGAACGTAACGTGGGAGAAAATTGTAGAAAAAAAACGTATTTGACATACGTTCATAAGAAACGTAACGTGGGCGTATCATATGCACGCAAAAACGGACTTCTGCGTATCTATTGCACGAATTTTCAAAGTCGTGTCATTTGTACGCATTCTGGTGTGATCGGGCTGGATAAAACATACAGTAGCTCAAACTGACTCGAAAGCGAGGGAAAAGAGGTGGGTCTTCAGGCGGGACTTAAAAGTTTGAAGGGTGGGCGACAATTTGACATGGGGGGGCAGGTCGTTCCAGAGCCTGGGGGCTACCGCTGAGAAGGCTCGGTCTCCCCTGGTCTTTTTCTTGTTTTTTGGGACTACCAGCCATCCTCAAAGCCCTTGAGGGGGTGTACACCTTTAGGAGGTCGGAGATGTACAGAGGGGCCAGCCCATTGAGCGATTTAAAAACAAACAATACAATCTTAAAATGAACTCATAAACTCATAAGTCACTGAGGTTAAAGGCCTCCACACAAGTCCGACCACTGGCGTTCAGCTGTGCCCTGTGTGAGCGACATGGAGTTACACAAAGTGACTTGCATAATGTCAGCATGTTGACATGTGGCAGACAGATGATCTCACACACAGACGGACTTTCGCTGTAACCAACGCCAGCCTCTTTGGAAGTATGAGTGATCCTGCAGTTGCACGGACTGCGGTAACAAGTAGCAGCTGAGAGTTTCGTCTGCAAACCACATGGGGTCTGAGTAGAGGAACATTCTTTGACTGTAAATAGAGAGAGAGGGAAAACAAGCTTTGAATTCAGAGAGGGAAAGAGAGTGATATGCAATACAGAGATTTGTTGATTGACAGATCAACAGCGAAATAATGTCTGGATGCCCCTCTCTACATATTTTCCCAGGCAAACATGTTATGTTGTTCTTCGACCTGCTGCCAGAGGACAGTGTTTCCTGCAGCTTGCAGTTAAACCACAGCTGAGCAGATGATATTCTACTAGAAAGAGTGTGAAGACAGACCCAGGGTGAATTTCTGTTGCTATTCTGATCAGAGTTCCTCCTAATAACAATGCATTGTTCACCAAGATTTTGGTATAATTGCCTACGCCAATGGAACTAAGCGTAACGTAGGATTTATTTGTTTATGTTTATTGTCAAAAAAATTTCACCTGAATTTGTGCCATCGAAAGTAAATCTATGTTGTGTTATAGGCAATATAACCACTTTGACAACGCTCTCCTCACCTAAAGTAGGTTAGTCATTTTTACCCGAATCATAATGCTTCTCTAAACCTTACTAAGTTGATTTTCGGCCTAAACCAACAACCATAGTGTCGTAACATTAAAAAACATATACATTTTTAACAGTGATTCATAGACAAATGATGTCCACTTGCTTATAAAGGCATCAGATAAGAAATTGCAAAAAGGTTCCAGAAGCTATCTCCTATGATATATATATATATATATATATATATATATATATATATTGCACTTTTTTTACATTCAGTAACTGGGGTCTACAAGATAGGGTTACAATGAGATGACATGCTGTTTATAGAATTAAAGTTTACCAAGTTTATTCTTATGTATATGTTATAACATCTTGCATTTTTTATATCAGCACATGGCTTGGTTGCATACTTTATAATTCGACAACACACACACACACAAACTCCCAGTCAACAGTTACTCCCATCAATAGAGCACACATAGGGTGGGATAGAGAGAGAAGTTAATGTTGAAATGAGGGATGGAAAGTAGAACAACACACACACACACACACACACACACACACACACACACACACACACA